>CM053786.1:805725201-805805201 GCA_028749045.1 Cupressus sempervirens | reverse complement strand
CCCTTTTTCATGGTTCAAAAGACTTCTACTTGTGGAATATGGTGGTAGATCATTGAAACCTCTATTTTTGAATTAAAAGCAGCCAAAACTAGGGGGGTGGCCCTTAAATAGTCAAATTGGCGAACTACCAACAAATTACTAACAACCAAAACTACCCCCTACCACTTAAAATATAGAAACATAGTTCAGAAACTTAACTAAAAGAGTATCAACAGGCATGTCATACATACTGCCTATATTAGAACTGAAAAAGCTAGGGAAGTATAAAAACAAACACATAAAAGCCTTAAACCTAGCCAAGTTCAACAACCAACAGAAAAACAACATGAAAAACTAGAAGGAGAGAACCCTTAAGGCTTCTTAGCCTCCTTCCTCCCTAGGAATATATTAACCCAATCTTCTGCCAAGAGGTCAAACAACATTTTGGAGTCGTCCTTCGAGAGGTCACCCTCCTGATCTTTAAGTAGGTGAAGCGTGGTAGCAGCTGCATGTGTCACCTTGATAGTAAAATTATTCAAAAGGCACATTCTTTCTTCCAGTGCATGAATTCTTTCCCACACATCATTGCCAACCGTCTTCTTGATCTCCACGGTGACCTCCTATTTGTCACAAAGAAAGTTGTCCACCTACACCATAGTAACATCTTGCACAATAAAGGGGTTAGCATTATCCTTGGATAAACCCTAACAGGGGAGGAAATCATTATAGGGGAGGGCACTCTATCCATAGTTTTAGGGAACTGGTCCTAGGTTAAGTCCACACACTCCACCCAAATATTGGCTGAGACATGTGTCATCTCCTTCTTCTCCTTAATCCATTCTCCCGAGCTAGATCATGAGGAATTTGAAACCTCCTCTTCCTCCTCCTCCATTTTCCCCTCACCAAAATTTGACGCCTTCTCTTTCATCCTTTGTTTAGGATAGCTCATATCCTCTGAATCTGAAAATTCCTCTTGCAAGGCCCCAACTCTCAATTTTCTTTTAGCATTGGATTTTGCAATCCTCCCTGACCTCCTCCTACCCCCTCTCCCCTTGTCCTCTGATTCCTCCAATTCCTTCTCTTTCCCTTTATCCAGTCTCCCTTTTTTTCCTGAGGGGTAGGCTTCAACTCAACAGGGGACTCGCTAGGAAATGGTTGCGAGGTAGGGGCTCTGGGACCCATGATCTTAAGGGGAATCAATTGGGGCTAGGGGTTGGGATGGGCAAGAATATCAATCTCAATAATCTTGAGGGGACTAAAGCAAGGTGAAATTGATACAGCTAGAACATCAACCCTTGATGCAAAATGGTAAAATTGACATCCTTCCTCATTTTTTCTTTTACATGAGTAACTGTGTCCACTAAATCATGCAACAGAAAGAACGAAATGGAAATAAAGTCATGGTGACAAAAATGGTTTATGAGGGGAAAGTGGTAGTAATAACAGACACCATACCTTCCTTCTAGAGTTATGTACTTCATCAACATCAAACAAACCTCATTCCATGGCTTGGGGAGCTTCTCTCGCATCAATCCACCTCTATGTCAAATATGTTCCTCCCCATCCAAGAAAAAGTGTTGCAAACTCACTTCATCAGCCACCCTTCTCGCCTTTTTCCATTTCCTTCCCCTCATAGCCAATCTTGTTGCTAAAGAGATTACTTCCTCATAGATATGAAACGAGATGCCATTAATCGTAACTCTTCAGTCCTCCCAGGAATTAACAAACTATAAGGAAAAATTTTCAACGTACCCATTTAATGCCTCCATAAATAGAATGAAACCACCTTCCTTTAGTATGTACCACACTAGTGACTTCCTAGCATTCTCCTCTATCATGGAAGGCTCAATTTGCAAAAGGTCGCTACCCATCTTTGCAATTTTCCCTAAAACTCTCTTCTCCTTCCAAACCCAGAAGCACTTGCTAAGAATGACTTCACACTTAGGTAAAAAAATAATAACCCTTAAGGAAACATAAAGGCCATTATTGTTAATAATAATAGTAGCATCCCTTGTAGAAATTAATGTCACGTGTCAACCACCTCTATCTCTCCCCCAATCTTTTCCATCATTCCCAATACTCTCAAACCATTTAAAATTTGAACTTTTACTCATTCCAGTGTACAAGAACACATATAAGAAAATCATTAAAACACCTTTCATCTCAAACTTCAAAAAAAATTCTTTTTTGGGCCATGCAAATTTATTATCGCAAGTACCTTTTCCATTACTACTTTCCATCTATCCTTCATAACTTTTTCCTTTCCGCCTACTGGGCAACAAGTCACAAAAAATTAAAATAATTCTCCAACTAGGATTCATCATGCTTGATTTCTTGGTTCACTAAATCTCTTACCAAATTTGGCGAGGCATTAAATTCCTGCCAACATCTTAGTCCCTTCACATTTAGGTCTCTGTTATATAAATGAAATTGACAAAAGAGTCAATCCAAAGAATAATCTAATGATAGAATTTTGTTGGAAGTGGTGTTATATATTGAGTTAAACTACTAGCTCTTCATCTAAGTATTTATTCAAAATTTTAGTTAGTATTTACCTATTACATCACAACACTCAAAGTTAATATTGCATTGATTTTAAAGTAAGCCATGATCTACCACAATCAATTTAATCTATTTTTGTCTCATTTTGTTTAGTTGTTTCTCACTCCCATTGATTTGTCTAGAGTTTTTATTGTAATAGTTTATTTCCTACATATGAACTTCATAGGTTGTTCTTTCTTAATTTTTGTGAAGTGGTAATTTCACACCCATAGTTTTGAATAGATTTTTCATTCTTTTAAAAATATGATAGCTATGATTTTATTATCAATTCAAAAATCCAATTACCTTGTGTAAACCTATTTGTCTTACATGGAGGTTTTATCATGCTTCTATGTGGTATCTACCTAGTTCTCTCCATCTTTCTCTCCACCTCTATCTTCATCTCTATTTTTATCAACTTTAAACTAAACACACTAATGTCAAGAACTTGATGCTTTGTGTCTCCATTTATATATGTTTACATCATGCTTACCAATAAAAACCATCATGAATGATTCTTATTCGGATTTTTTTAATAATATTCTTAGAATCATTTTAAAAAAAATATAGATCAAATTTATATTAGTAAATTCTACCTAGAAGTGTGTCTTATTAGTAATTGAAGACTCTAATGTAGTCACACTAGATAAAGTACAATGATATAATTATACATATAAATGGATCACTAAACACAAACTGAATTTGATATTTGTAGTGAACCTGCTCAAATCTAATCTTAAAATGATGATAAAGAATTGCTCAATGACAACTACAAATGATCAGCAAATCAGTGTCTCTTATTTCAACACAATGATCCAATACAATGCTCATCCATAAGACAAGACTCTTGGCATTAACAAGAAATTCAAATATATGATATGTTGGTATGAAAATGCACTCCTACAGTTGTAACTAAAAGTTATGAAATGATGGACTATATGCAATGAAACCTGGTTGGCTTGAAGCTCCCTTGTGAATAGATGAAGAAGCAACCCTTTATTTAGATAAGTACAATAATACATCAGCTACTGTACTCAAATATTTTTTCTCAATGTAGTACAAATAGAAGACATCTTCCTCCTAGCTGCAATAATTCAATTGATCTTTCACACCCTCAAAATTGTGTACCAATTGAGAGTTTTCATTCTCAAAGGCCAATTTTGACTACTGTAGAAACCCTAGGCTCCACAATGCACATCAACAAATATCAACAATAAATCTAGATGATAGACAATGAGCCCTCAATGCCTATTTATTCTTTTTTCTCAATAGGTTGGCCTCCTTCTTGAACTTTTCTTAAGTCACCTTCTAGAAGGAATATTATTTTATTAATTGTTTCTCTGCTTCTTCCAACAACCTCTAGAACATTATTTTATTAAGTGACTTTATAAAATATTTTATAATTCAAGTCACTTTATTTAATTAATTAAATATAAAGTTACCTTTTAATATTTATTTATTTGATAACTTTATAAATAATTAAATCCTCCAAAATGGGGACATTACAATCTGCCCCTCCTAAAATTGCTTGGCCTCAAGCAATCTCAATGCTAGTTGCTGCAAAATCACTTATCCCTCCCAAGTAGCATCTTCAACAGGTAAATCTTTCCACTTAACCAGTCTAATTACTCTCCTTCGAAGCTGCTTCTCTCTGTTATCCAGAATGGATTCTGGCACTAAGATCAATTTCCCCTCATCATCCAAGGGAGGTAATATTGCAGAAGGCACCACATTCTGACCTAATGCCTTTTTGAGGCGTGATACATGAAACACATTGTGCACTCTACTATTTACAGGAAGCTCCAACTCATAAGCCACCTCACCAACTCACCTGATGATCCTAAATGGTCCATAATAATGTGGCTTGAGTTTCTCTGCACCACTCTTCTTAAGAGTGGACTGCCTATATGGATGCAACATGAGATAAACCATATCAAATACCTCAAAACTACACTTAGTCCTCTTCTTTTTTGCATACTACTTTTGCTGGTTCTGAGCTCTAGCAATGTTGTCCCTAAGACTAGCAACTATATCCTTACTCTCCTGTAATAGTTCACCTGCACGGGGTACCCGACTATCTCCCAACAACAAATCTAAGAAACTGGGTGCCTCATAATCATAAAGTTCCATGAAGGATGCAATTTGTATAGTCAGATGGTATGTAGTATTGTAGCAATACTCACAAAGATATATCCGTTTGACCCAAGCTTACTGGGCTGATCTACCACATAATTCCTCAAATACCCTTCCACCCATTTGTTCACAATCTTTGTCTAACCATTAGTCTATGGGTGATAACTAGTTCTAGGTGTAAGCTCTATGCCACACAACTAGAATATCTCCTGCCAGAAGTGACTCATGAAGCGGATGTCCCTGTCACTCACAATGTTTTGAGGTAAACCATGTAATCTAAAAACCTCCCTGAAGAAGACCTATGCCACCTGAGCTGCTGAGTATGTAGTAGCGATAGGGAAGAAGTGAGCATATTTTGTCAACCTATCCACCACCACATAGATACAATTGTGTCGTTAGGCCTTGGGCAAGCTTGTGATAAAATCCATGGAGATGCACTCCCACTTCTTGTCAAGAATAGGAAGTGGTTGTTGGAGCCCTGTTGGATAAGTGTGCTCTTGTTTTTTCTATTGGCAAACAAGACACTCATGCACATACTACAAAACATCAGCCTTAAGCCCCTTCCATGTGACCCACTATCATACTAAGTTGTAAGTCTTGAAATACCCGGGATGGCCTGCTGTAGGTGAATCATGGAGTGCTCTCAAAATCAACTGCTTCACTTTCAATCCTGGGAGTAAGTAAATCCTATTCTTATAAATGATCAGATCATCTACAAGAGTGTACTTGGTGTCAATTGTTGTTCCCTTTGCTATATCAGAGGCCCATGTGTCTCTGGCATATTTTTGTACAATCAATGTCGCCAATCCTTTGATATCTGAATCATAGAAGTGAGGTGTAGCCTGCAGGATAAAGCATCTGCAACAACATTCTATGTCCCCTTAACATATGTGATATCAAAATCATAGGCCTGTAACTTACTCACCCACTTCTACTGATGATCATTTAGGTCCCGTTGTCCCAAAAAGTGCCTCAAACTATTATGATCAGTTTTAATACAAAATTTGTTGCCCACAGGATAATGTCTGAATTTGGCCAAGGCATGCATGATGGCCAACATCTCCTTATCATATATGTTGAATGATCTCTCAGGCCCTCTGAGTTTCCTGCTCTCATAAGCTATAGGATGCTTCTCTTGCATGAGTACAACACCAACTCCCTCTCTAGAAGCATCACATTGAAGCTCAAATGGCTTCATAAAATCAGGCAATGCTAATAAATGGCACGTGTAGTCATTATTTCCTTGAACCACATAAAACAATAATGTGCCTCCTGAGTCCACACAAATGCCCCTTTCTTCAGCAAATATGTCATGGGTGTTGCATGTCGTGAGTAGCCACTGACAAACTTGCGATAGAATCCACATAGACCAAGGAACCCCCTCAACTATGTAAGGTTCTCTAGTGGTGGCCAATCAACAATAGCACAGATCTTTTTAGGATCCATCTGCACTCCCTTCACACTAATGATGTGTCCAAGATACAACAGCTCTGTCATCCCCAAATCACATTTGGACTCCTTGGCATACAAGGAGTCCCTCTGTAAAATGCTCAATACTGTCTCCAAGTGCTCTAAATGTTCCTGCCATGTCCTACTATAGATCAAAATATCATCAAAGAAAACCAACACAAATTTCCTCAACTAATGGTGGAAGCCTTGTTCATAGTGGACTGAAAGGTGGCAAGTGCATTAGTCAAACCAAAAGGCATGACTACAAACTCGAAGTGCCCATAATGACATCTGAAAGTAGTTTTCTTAATAACCTTCTCTCGAACTCTGATCTAGTGATAGCTTGATCTCAAATTATTTTTTGTGAAATAAAAAACCCCATGCAATTCATCTATCAACTCATCGATGCGTGGGATGGGATACTTGTTCTTTATAGTTCTCTTATTCAACACCCTGTAATCAATACACATCTATAGAGTACCATCCTTCTTTTTTACCAAAACAATAGAAGACGCAAAAGGTGACTTACTTGGTCGGATGTGTCCCATTGCTAGCAACTCCTTGATGGTCCTCTCGATCTCATCTTTGACTTGTTTTGGGTGCTGGTATGGTGTAATCATGATAGGCTTAGTGCCTTCCTTTAGCTCAATAATGTGCTCAATGCCTCTGTCTAGTGGCCTGCCTGGTGGAATCTCATTGAATACCTTCTCATACTTGATTCTCAATTTTTGAATATCTGAATGATATTCAGCCTTATGCTACTCCTCCTAGGTAGGCATCAAGGCACATATTGTCGCCCACTCTATATTATTATGCCTAGCTAATCTCTCCAACTGCCTAAATGAGATAGTCCTGACATCACCATTACAGATAGCCTTTAGCACATGAGTCCCATGATCCACCTCAAATTGTATCTCCATATCCTCTAGTCTCAAGGTAACCTCCTTCAAAGAATGTAGCCACTGCATCCCAAGTACTATGTCCATGTCACCCATGTTGACCACATGATAGTCTGCCTTGAACTCATAGTTGTTTAGGTGCAAAGGTAAATCTTGCACCATCCTATCACAACAAAGAGTATATCCATCAACTACCTTGACTCTCAATCCCTCAAACTCTTCAGTAATGAGTCCATGCCTCTCCAAAAATTGTGCATCAATGAAATTATGCATGGCACCTATATCCAACAGAGTAATAACCTTCTGTCCCGCTAAGACTCCTTGAAGTTTGAAAGATCCCTCTTTTTGAATACTAGACAGATGTGCCTCCTGTAAATGTACATCTGGAGCCTCTTTTTTCTCAGCACTATCTACCTCCTATTCACCCTCTGCCTCATTAGGATCCTCATCATGGTGCTTTGAGTTGTCTAAATTTGAACCCTCGTAATAAGCCCACATCACCCAGTTAGCCTTCCCCTTAGGCCTCATACAATAGTCATGACCAAACTCATAGGGACCTTTGCAAAAGAAGCATAGTTTCTTCCTACACAAGTCAATAAGCATTTCTTTATCCAAAGGTGCAACTGACTTGCCTTTTGAGTCACTAACCTTCTTTTTACCCTTGTTGAATTCCCCTTTGTTATCTCTAAATGATGACGAACCATTCAAACTAAACCAGTTTGTTGGAGCTGCAAGTTCCATACTGTTGACTTTCTTCATGGATTCCTATAATATAGGAGGATCAAAGGCCTTTACCCAACCCTTGAGTGGTTCAGTTAGTCCCTCTGTGAATAAAATGACTAGCCTTCATTCTGAAATGTCAGGCACCATCACTGCAAGCTCCTAGAGGTCATTGATGAATTGTTCTAAGCCCCTTGACTGTCTCAACTGGGCTAACTCCTAAAAATAAACTTCAAGATTTTTTTTATCAAACCTTTCTATCAATCTATCCACGAACTCCTGATGAGTGGTTATCTAATTGTGTTGCAATGTGATCATGCCATGTGTCCACTAGTCATGAGTTGCTCCATCTAAGTGTAAAGTGGTATACTTGAGTGCTTCAAATTTTGTCATAGTCTTCAGAGATAGGAAAGTATCCACCTTATGAATCCAAGCACGAGCAGTCATTTTCCCACTACCATCAAATGTGGGTAATGCCAACTTGTTGGTGGCCTATTGCAACTCACTATGTTTGTCTACCTACTTCTACCTAGCAGCTTTATAGTTAAGGTACCTATCAAATGTCCATCCATCTAGTACATATGTTGGTAATGAATCCCACTCATTCCTCGCTTGTTGGAGTTCATCTACAATATTTGTTGCCATAGCATCAGGTGTGAGTGCTGGAGTTTCTTCCCTAAATGTAGGACGTGTGGGTCTGTCAGCTATTCCAGACCATGTCCTATGTTGTGATCCTGCTATGCTCCTATCATCTTGGTCATTAGTATGATTATTTCTCCTATTTTCCCCAATCAAATGTTGCATCATAACCATAATTACTTGTGTACTTGCCTCTATTGATTGTAGAAGCCTATCCTAATGTTGTAAAGCCTCATCATCTCGCATCATTCTGGATGGGCTTTGAGAGTCTCTCTCAGCCATGTTCTTAGTTGTGTTGGTTCCCTATGTAAATAGAGCCTTTTGTTTTTTACTTTTGTAAACTAAATTGAATGGTGGTTGCATAAACCCTATCAGGCTGGCAGGAAACTGCTTTGATACCATTGTAGTGAACTTGCTCAAATCTGATCTTAAAATGATGATAAAGAATTGCTCAATGACAACTACAAATGATCAACAAATCAATGTCTCTTATTTCAACACACTAATCCAATACAATGCTCATCCATAAGAAAAGACTATTGGCATTAACAAGAAATTCAAATATATGATATGCTAGTATGAAAATGCACTCCTAGAGCTGTAACTAAAAGTTATGAAATGATGGACTATATGCAATGAAACTTGGTTGGCTTGAAGCTCCCTTGTGAATAGACGAAGAAGCAACCCTTTATTCAGATAAGTACAATAATACATCAGCTATTGCACTCGAATATTTTTTCTCAATGTAGCACAAATAGAAGACTGAAGTATCTTCCTCCCAACTGCAATAATTCAAGTGATCTTTCACACCCTCAAAATTGTGTACCAATTGAGAGTTTTCATTCTTAATGGCCAATTGCGATTACTATAGAAATCCTAGGCTCCACAATGCACATCAACAAATATCAGTTATAAATCTGGATGATAGACAATGAGCCCTCAATGCCTATTTATTCTTTTTCCTCAATAGGTCGGCCTCCTTCTTGAACTTTTCTTAAGTGACCTTCTAGAAGGAATATTATTTTATTAATTGTTTCTCCGCTTCTTCCAACAACCTCGAGAACATTATTTTATTAAGTGACTTTATAAAATATTTTATAATTCAAGTCACTTTATTAAATTAATTAAATATAAAGTTACCTTTTAATATTTATTTATTTGATAACTTTATAAATAATTAACTCTTCCAAAATGGGGACATTACAATATTTAAACCAACTGTGTTGTCGATAAAATGTATAATGTAGCCGACAACAAACTGAACCCTATAAGAATTTTGTTAACTATTCATGAAAGGGAGGAGATTGGCCTTATTAAATGCTAGTTGGAAAATAAGAAATATATACTATTTATGAAAGTGGGGAGGTTGACATTACTACACCCTAGTTGGTCAAATGGTTTAGTCATAGGTTGTGAGGATAAATTTATTTGTCATACTTATAATAGAAGTGACTTTACTAAGTGGTTTTATTTAAATTTTATGTTGTTATTTTGAAGTCTATAGAATTTTTTTTTAATGATGTGAACTAAAAATTTGCAGGTATGAAAAGTATCACACGTATGATGGTGATGATGAGATAAGAAAAGCCGATTGCATAGACATGGTACACATTTAATAAATTTTGTTTTATTTATTTCTTACTTTAATTTATTTCCAATTTCAAAAGTAATTATTGTATAAATGTTTATTCTTGTATTTTTATTATGAATTTTTCATATTAAACTTGTTAAACATGTTATGGAGAAGAGATAAAATGAGAGGTTGTATCCATGAATTGGGGTGAAATAGCACAAACAATTCCATGTCAAATTTATATTTTATAAGGACTATGAATCAAGAACAACTAAAAGCAATAAAAATATTCTAATTTTTTAATCACCATTAAAATTCTTTAATGTGATTATAGGAGCCTTCAAAATCACATGATCACATTATTGTTGACCTATAATTGATTCATTATTGTTGATCTATAATTGGTTCATAGTAAGTATGAGCCCATGACGGAATCCTAATAATGGATTATCAATTATTAGAAAAATGAACACACCCTAGATGAAACTCAAAAGCACACAATTCTTTATAAAATAAAACAACACAAAATAAAATCCACCATCACATAGATGTGTCCAACCTTGAAAAAACTAATTAAATATTAAATAGTGAAAAAATGTTGAATGGTAAGAATTAGTCACGTCAAATTTTAGTACATAGTACTCTTCAAAAGAGGCAAATCCTTGTATTGGTAATCTACATTGGAAGAAAGAATTTACAATCATATTTAGATTCTTAATTTTTCAAAAAAATCTTCAAATTATGATAATGAAAAGTATGAAGAATTTGTGGTTCTTTCTAAGGATAAAATTCAAAATCGTGAGATTGAGTGTAGTCAATAACTTAAAAAAATTAGAATTGGCTTTAGTGAGGATGAGAAGCAAAATTAAAGTAGAAGACAAGGTAAAGAAATAAATATTATGTTAAGAAATTGATGAAAATGTTGATGAGCTTGAAAGAATTGAAAGAAACGTCCATTAGGATAAAAAATTAAAAAACATAAAAACAAATCTTAGTACTTTAATAGCTCACGCCACCAAATACTAACATACCATAATGGAACATAATCTAGTCTACACGTTTGATACTCGAAACATTTTCTAGTGCTTTCGGATTTCTTGGGAATGTTGTTCACCATTTTATAAAAATCTCTCTACAAATGCCATAGATTCTACTAATTTCACCTAACTCTAGACACAAGTAATTTGGGAATAAGATTTAAATTTTAAAAACAAGGTAGCCAAATAAGATATAATCACGAGTCCATTCAACAAGCATAAAGTATTTTTCATAAATGGAATATTAATGCTCTCAATTGTTGACATCATAGAGAGTGGCCCACTAGGGTGTAGGCCTTAGTTGTTGGCTCTATAGACATGATGCTCTCTTGTTTCACCATATGGTCTTCCCTTTCAAACTACATTGTTACAAAATTCTTATAAAAAATAAATAAAATATAGACAAATTACAAATTGAATCTCATTTATTATTTTTCTTGACTTAGATTTTTTTATTTTAAAGAAAGGTTAAATTTTGAAGATACTATTTGTAGTACTTAAATCAATTTGTAATTGTTTTATTTCAATTATAACTTAAAACTACAAAAAGATATGTCAAATAAGAATTAAAATAAATATTTATATTTAAAATGAAATCCAAAAGATAAGATAAGATAATTTTATTAATGTCCAATAAAAGATCACAACGTAGGTCTATGGGACTAGAAGCTTACACCAAGAAGAAAGCAAACAAACAGAGCACCAAACAGTGTCCACAAAAGAACAAGCACAACAAATGAAGAAGAAAGTAGGAGACATCACATAAAATATTAGGTATCTATCATCACAAGGAAAAAATCCAACAATGACTGATCTGTGCGGCTACCAAAGGCCCTATGATGAAGTCGAGTGCTACGAGAGGAGTGTCACTGGTGAAGAGGTCCCCTATGGGGTCTCACAGATCTGGAATGGCTCGTGTTAGGAAAATTGTACGGTCACTTCACACCTTGAGCCAAAGCTAAGGGCGAGAAGGTCGTAATAAGCTATGCCTAGGTCTGACTCCTGGGAAATGATAGCTGTAAAGTATGGTCATGAAGCTATAAGAACTCACAAAGATAGAGCGCAATGAAACGTTGATCTGTATACTTGAAAAAATTCGAGAGGGATCTACAATCTCTAAATAGACAATAAAATCTCCCTCTAATCTCGTAGTATATGGGTCATCTGAAAAGGAAATGGATCTCAGATTTTGTCTCTGCTAAGGTACAAAGTGTACACACCCAATCCTCTTTAGCAATATGGTGATCGACCTGGATCTAGAGTCTGTGCGAGCCCACCCTAAAGAAGCCAAGGGAGATACATAGGGCGTGTGTCCAATATCTGTGTAAGTACTCAGGGTGTACAATAATCCCATCCTGAATATCTAAGAAGTGCTCGACATAGAAAGACATCCTCAGACATAGTCCCCCTAGAGGATCCACCCAGGTCTGTATGATATACTACCTATAAATGTCAAGTTTGACATGCCTGTTCAACTCTTTTCGAGAGGGGAGTAGATGAGCAATAACGTCCAATGAGAACTGGTATGGAGGGAGATGATCAATGTCGATCCCAATAGAACTCAACAGGATAGTAGCCGAAGCATACCAACAGTTGGCTCTAGTGGCTGGATCAGAGTCTGCAATATCATCTGAGGAGCAGTAGGCTAAGTAAGGGTATTTGTGTTGGCCTTTAGCCTAGTCTACAAAGCCATGAAGATAGTGGAGAAACCAGATCAGGTCAAAAATGGCTGCAAGCCTGAATGGGTGAGCTCCAAACTCAGCCAAAATAATATTGTGGGGGGTAGATCTATGACATCTAATAATTCGACAAAAGAGCGAAATCTGGGTATGATCAATCATGGCCTAATCTGAGTCTAAAAGGGAAGGACCCCAAACCATCGACCCATAGAGCACTGTGGGTCTTAATAAGGAATCTAGGAGGGATAGCTTAGACGATGTGTTGTGAAAGTGATGTCTGAAGCACTATCTCTCAAGCATGGTAAGGGAACCCAATCTTTTATTGATTTGAGGCTGAATGGTTGATCTAAAGTTGAAATGAGATCTGGAAAACTTAACCCCAATGTATGTGTAAGATGATGTAATCTCAACTTCCTGACCCTGGAAGTGAAAATGGAGATGTGAGGTCTTCAAACCATTGAAGGCCATAACACGAGTCTTCTCAAGGTACATGACTAGCTGTCTCATGTCACAAAAAGATGCAAGTCTATCCAAAAGCCTCTGAAGACCCTCAAGAGAAGAAGTAAGAAGAACCACATCATTAGCAAAAAGAAGGATGGAGATCAAAACCTGGTGTAGATGACAACCATCACTTGAAAGCGAGGAGTCACTGAGAAAAGCCTTGAGCTCATTAATTTGTAGATCTTGAACAAGGTGGGCGAGAGAGGGTAGCCCTGCTTTACCCCAATGGTGCTCTGGATAGGGTTGGAGAGGTCGTCTGTGATCCTGAGTCTACCAATCACTATCTCATATAACCTCATGATAGCCACCAGTAAGATCTCAAAAATACCAATATCTCCCAGTCTCTAAAAAAGGCTGCTCTGGGGATGGAATCAAAAGCCTTACAAAAATCCACAAAACAACAATAGACATTCTTTGAGTGGTGCTAAGAATCCTCGATAATAGTCCATACTGTAAAGATATGATCCATGGTCTGGTAGTCTACCTTGAGTCCTGCATGACCCTTAGCCCTGCAATTAATGTTGTCAAGCTCATTGGATAAAATAGTATTCAATGTTGTAGCACAAAGTTTGGCAAATGTATGCCCAATCATGATGGTCCTATAGGTTTTGGGATCGAAGGCTAGCCTAGACTTATGGATGGGGTGAATAACTTGTCTCAACCATGAGTTCAAATTACCAAAAAAACCCACTCTATTAAAGAGTGTAGAGAGATAAGGGCCCAGGATCGTGGCACCAAGCTTGAAGAGTTCATCTTGAAAACCCTCCTCATCAACCACCCTACTACATCTAATAAGTCTAGTGGCCTCGTAAATGCTGGAGGTGAAGAATAAGTGAGAATGGGGGAGTGGGCAAGGAAGGGGAGTGAGCTGACCCAAGATGCCATACAATGTAGAGAAATGGGAGGCAAGGAGGTGAAGGTTAGGTAAAAAAAACTATAATTTTCATTAAAATTGAAAGGGTAAAATTATTAGGAATTGTAATGTCCTGCCCGAAGATCCTTGGAAACAATGATGAAATACAAGCAATAATTTTATTTTTTGAACAAGAGTAAGTGAACAAGACAACAACATACATAGATCATAAAGATTGCAATGGAAGACTAACAATCATCCAAACACCACTACTAACCAAAAACACAAACAAGAAATTATAAGAGATCAACCAAGCTAAAAGACAAAAGATGACTCTTGAAAATTGGCTAAGTCTAAAACCTTGAAGCCTTGAAATTAGGCTAAGTTTGAATTTTTGAAGCCCTAAAATTTCCTAGAATCTCTATCTTAGCCCATAGAGGTCTGAAACCTATCTCAAATGAATCATCACATATATTAAAATATATCTTAAGTATAAGGAATTAAACGATATATTTTAAACCCCAAAGGACTAACTACAGAAGACACACAACCATAATCAAAATGCAACACCAAAGGATTGAAGAACACCAAAGAGGGTATCCGAAAAAACTCCTAAAAAGTTTAGGTCTTACCAAAAGGTACCCGATGCCCACCCACACAAATTCTTTGGAAAAATCCAGGCGATACTTTAAATCAACATTGGGTGATACTTTCCATTATCGCACGATATTTCTAAGGAAGCAAGGTGATACTTTTAGGAATTGAGTGATACTTCTCTCAAGGATGTGCGATACTTTTCTAGTATCATACAATAGTTCTTAAAAGGGGGTGAAATACTTTCCAATATCATACGACAAAATCATAATGGGCATGTGATACTTTATTGTATCACACCATGCTAACACATGGTCGCCCAGGTAAAACAAGAAACACTAAAAAGACAATGAAGAAGGTAAAACAAAGTATAAAACCTCCACACTGGGGAGTACCGAATCCACATTTTGAGGCAAGAACACTTGAACCAAATTTGAAAGACGGAAAGAACAACAACTAACCATCTAACAAACAATAAGAACTAAAATTATGGAAGGAAACATCGTAGTGTACTAAAAACATCGCAATGAACAAAACAACTATCAATTAAATGATTCCTCCCAACCATCAATGGCATCATAAGACCATCATGGGCCCTAGCCATCCCCCATGTGTAACATCCTAAACCACCAACCAAATCATCAGTACTATCGTAATAGGGACGTTACTACTAAACATACTACAACATAAGCATAAGGAAATCTAACATGCTAGCAACAAAGCATAAGATGATCCTACAAGTAGATAACATCACTTATCACATGATAATCATCATAATACAGAAATGCATCAGTAACTAACATCATCAAAACATGATATACAAGCATCCCAATGAAAGCATAAGTCACTAGAAAGCATACTCCACAAATTGAAGTACCAAGTGAAACATCCCGCCACAATTGCACTAGAACAATAGACCGTCTCTATACATTGGTCCCTAGTAGTGGTGAAGGTAGCTATGCCTCCCATCCATGTGGCACCCATAGGTCCACACCTACCATGTTGATGGAGATAATGATCCAACCACAAACACACATAGAACAACATCCATGGCTAACACACATGCCAAGCAATATGATGACTGAATCCAAAACATAGACAATGCATAAACTATAGGTCTTGGTCAGACATCTCAAAGGGCTACTACATAGGGGCTGACATCATGGAGAGTTGCTTGGCATCGACAAGCCTAAGCTAGTATTGGCAGCTACTCTTCTCAACAGAAGGCGCACAACCTAGGCAGCAACTCTTCTCACTAGAAGGCGCACAACCCAAACATTTTATTATCTTATAATTATTACCACCCAAATGTTTTAATTTAGTTATGAATTATTTAAAACTTCTTCCAACCAATGAGAAATAGTCACCAAGTTGTAGGATATAAGCCTCTCCATATGCTACCCTATCCTACCCATGCTTATCCAACGATGAGTGCCCATAGTCATTCAAACTCCCAACCCAACCCCAATGATCATGACTTTCGAAAGTACCATGGAAGATCGGGCCTCGCAAGTCACTCAAAAAATGTACGTGTATGTACTCATGTGTGGTGCACCACTATCACGAAGATCAAAACACAAGGACTGGACGAGAACATAAGCAGAAAGTCACTCAATCAAAAACAAACTTGGGAGGACGGATGCAACATGCATCCCAATGCAACATAGAAATGCAATAATGGTTTGACTGATATACAAATAGATCATCCATCTCCACAAACCACATTATGCTGAGAAAACCTGAGAAAATAGGTTGACACACAAAACGAGGTAAAAACCCCAAAATTTAATTTTTTTTTGAAATTAAAACCCATTTAGGCTTTGGGGACAAAAACCCCAAAAATCCAAAAATAAATGAATTCGAACACCGTATGCAAAAATAGCCAGCATAATGGCTCAAAATCCCAAACCCCTATCTTGAAAATAGGGAAAACGTTCATACACAACCAACCGAGTAGAACCAGCAAATAGAAATGGAGGGGAACACTAGTTCTCAGCCTCCTAACATACTACTACAAGAAACGAAAGCTGAAACAGAGCAAAAAAAATAAAAGAGGAAGGCCCTACCTATCAGCAAATGGGGCAAAAACTAAAACTTGCACAATAAAATAAATAACCTACCAAATCTGCCGAAAGCAATGACAAAGCATAAACTCCCCGAGCTGAATCCAATGAGACTAACCTTGCGTAAAACCCACATTGACAGATCCTAGAATGAATAGAATTTGAATCCTTCAGAAGAGGATTCTCAAAAAGCTCTCCAAATTCTAAAATCCAAATTAGGAAAAGTAAGGAATTCAAATTCCTTTTTCAACACTTATTCACTTTTTGAGTAAATAGTAGATTAGGGAAAATAGCCAACTATAGCAGCTAGAGTTCGAATTGACCCAAACAAAAAATGGGTTATTCTCCATAACGAAAATTCACCTAAGGCAAAGCTGCCAGAAATTAAATCTACAAAGATTTAAAACCTGAAAACCCTAAATCACAGAAAAACACTTAACACTTTCGTGACAGAGTGAACCTCTAAATGTACAAACATGCTCATTGGTCTAATCATATAATGCAGATGAGTTCAGATTTACTAATCACTAAAAGGTTTTAATTTAAACAATTAAAATAAGGATACATCAACCATACAAGGATGGCATTGGTAAAATATGAACAATTAAATCACTAAATCCATGTGCCACTGCCAAGGATATAAATCTAACACACTAAAATACATGATCAAGTGCAATTGCATATAATATAATAGTTGAAGCAATTAATGCATTAAATAACTAATTAATCCATTTGCACCACTCACATTTGTAGAAAGCATAAAGATACATGAATGAAGTAAATAACCATAACATAAAATCCAACTCAAACATAATCAACAAATATGACCAAACAAACCATATAACTAGATATCATCAGAGATCCACTGTCATCTCAAAATAGCATCAACATGAAAATATGATAAACTGAATAGCATAGCAATAAAGCATCTATGGTATTGAATCAAAGTATAACATTTGGCCCTCAAGTCATCTCACAATACATATAATAAGAGTATCAAGTATCTCTTAAATCAAAATAGACAAGGTACAGACTGCAAACACAAGAGGCACTATAGGAATTAACAAAACAAAAATAACAATTACATACAAATATTACCAATATCAAAAATTAATAAATCACACAAAAGAGAGTACAAGACACAAAGATTTAACGTGGTTCACCCAATCTTTGGGCTACGTCCAACAACAATGAGTCCAATATTCTTATTAATGAGTGATTACAACCTAATCACAATTTATAATCCCTTATAACTCAATACTATCGCAAGAAGCTACAATCTTATGATATATCACGAAACCCCTAACCCTAAGCCATTTTATACAAGTTTTTTTTTTATTACAAAATTAGAGCTAGAATAATTCGACCAATTGAAAAATATACCCTAGGACGCCTTTTACAATAGTAGATTCATTTTTGGCTTTGGAGGTGCTACCCCTTAACTCTGCCTTATTGTGATAGGGACCCCACCCTCGCAAGGGGGGCGCTGCCCCTTGACCCTTAGAGCATGGGGGTGCTACTCCCAAACGCCCGTAGTAAAATCTGGGGGGAAACCACATCAAATGAACTAGGGAAAAATTGCCCTCCGAGTCTAATTAGGATCATATAACAAAAAAATGTTAATAAATAAAATATCACAACCTCATTAAATGTGTGAATCATAGCTCTTTTAGGCCTATGACTTTGTGTTGCTAGCTTAGCATAAGGGAGTCATACTCATTAGTTAAAGTGCATGTCCTATGAATATGGATGCATAATGAAAACTCTAATGCATATTATCTACTTTAAGAATTGTTGCCTTTGGAAATCTTGTTAATCCTTCTTAATATGTGGTTCCAAAGACATTGAATTTCAATAATTTTCCCTTTTCTTGGATGATCTTAGCTTCATTTGATGTTTGTGTTTTAGGGATGAATATTTTTTCCCCTTGTCAAAAGTTTTCCAAAGTCTCAAAGAATTCATTGTCTTTTTCCTAACTAATTTCCCAAAACCCTCAAGACCATCAAAATACAAAGGTTTTGGAGATCTTGACCAACCCTCAAAATGATTAGTACTGTTAAAGCTATTTTTCTCTATAGCGATTGGTGAAACCTTTGGAAAATAGCCTTCTACATTTTTTTTCATATAACTTCATTGTAGATGGGTCTACAAATTTAGAGAGGGGGGGTCTAATTTAATAATGGCCTCAAGAGAAGCACAAGAAACATCCATAACATTTTGGGCCTCTCATGCATTAACATAATGAGAGGCTCAACCCTAATTCATGGTGTGGGTCTTTCAATTGAGGTTGAAACACCTTGCATATGAGTCATTATTTTGCATTATGGCATGGTGTGTTTTATTGTTAAACATTTGAAAGACCCTTTTTCATAATATATTGATTTACATCATCTTTTGTTGCTCACTTTCAAGGTGCCTTAATAGGAGAGCCTTTGGAGATGTATTTTACAATGCACACTATGATAGCTTTAACATAAACAAGAGCTCTAGGAGAGCTTGAGTCCCTGCCTTTGTAGGGTTTAGGTATAAGATCGATGTCAAGATTCCTAAGAAACTTGTCACATCATTGAAGATGGACATCAAACACACACACACAATTTAATTGGAAAGTTTTGTTGTAGCATTTGAGCTTTGCATGTTGATCATAATGGATCTAGATAAAATCTCTAGTATAATAGCCCCTTATATTCTTGAAATAGGTACATGTTCTAAGAGTTTGGAAATAATGTTGTTGTAATTCTTTTTTCTAAAATTTGTGGAATATGGGAAAATGTATAAAGTAATCATATAATCTATTGTGAAAATATAAGCAGACTCTTCATTAGCTAATTGGGACAAAGAGTTGTTTTGAAACATTCAATCAATAGAAATTTAAAAGAAAAGAGTTGAGGTTCTTAACTCTTTACCTTTTTGTTTCATGATTTTAATGTAATTAATTTTTTCCTAGCATTTAATTTATATAATCTAAAATATCATTTTTCAATGTTTGTTAATCTATAATTATGGTTATCATATTATGCTAAATTATATAATAGATAATAGAGTTTTATAATAAAAGATATATAGAAAAAATATAGTTATAAAATTATAATTTTTTAATAAATAAAAAATCTATACATAAATCTATTTATTTATTTTCAATCAAATTAAATAAATAAATTTATACTAAATATTAATGTGTTTTAAATAATATATGCAATATATGTATTTTTTACCATTTGATATTTTGGTAGGCTCAATTTTGAATTTTGTAGTCATATTTATAGATGAATACATTCACGATAAAATTATTATATTATTGAATTAAGCTAAGAAAATTTAGATTTGTATGTATTACAATTTGACTTTTAATTTTATAATGATATTCATTTAAAATTAGCAATTATTAAATGTCTTACATATGACACTTATTGCAAATCTTGTAGATAATATACCAGTTATAATATTTTAATTTATGAAATTTTATAATAATGTAGAATTTAAGCGAATGAGAAAAGAGGAGAGAGTTTGAAATATGATCTACAATAAAATCTATTAAATTTAGAAAAGTTATTGTTAACAAGTAACTAACCAAAGTTTTTAATTTAGCCCATAGGCAATATGTGGGAACTTTATTTCCATGAAATTACTTTTTTGGACGAAAAATTGTCAGCCTTCGAAAAAGCTGTTAGCCCTTGCCGTTAATTATTTTTCAACCAATTTTATCTCACTCAAACTTTAACTTTAATTTATAAATTAATTTATCTATACTTTTAACTCTTATTTTTTTCTAATTATTTAGAAAATTTATTAGTTGTTATCTCCATTTTAACTCATGTTTTTCTTTCTTTTTATTTAATTTTGATCTTTAAAATTGATTGAAGTTTTGGTTTTTTAATTATTTTAATTAGTTTAGTTTTTTAACTTTAAAACTAATTTTTAGTTTAGCTAATAGAATATTTGTGGGAAGAGTTCCTATTTTTTTACTATATATTTTTTTCAAAAAATTCTCCTATTAATTTTTGAATTTTTTTATAATTATTATTTTATCCATTCTTAAGTTTTTAGTTTTTATAATTATTTTTAAAAGATTTAGTTTTTAATTTATATTTTTAAATTAATTTAGTTTTTCACCTTAAATATTGATTTTGATATTAGGATATTTGTCTGGTTGAAGTTTTAATTTTTAAATTGTTTCAAATTATTTTATAAATTAGTATAATTTTTTATTTAAATGTTGATTTTTAGTTTAGTCAATATGATATGTGTGGGAGTTGCTATTTTTAAATTGTTCTTTTAATATTTTTCATATTAATTTTTCATAATAATTTTTTTTCATGGAGATTTCTTTTTCATATATTTAAGATGGTAGATTTTAAATTAGTTTAGTTTTTATTTTTTTAAAAATGATTTTATTCATATATTTAAGCTAATAGACTTTAAATTAATAAGTAGGAGATATTTTTCCACAAGTTAAATTGTGATATTGTTAGTAGGGTTTAACTATGTAATTTTTTAGTCAAACTCATTGACTCATTTTTAATGAGTGGCGATTTACAAGAATCTATGGCTCGTGATAATAAATAGAACACTTAGTAATCATTGGATCTAGGTGATGCTCATAGAGGTGAAGCACCGAGACTTCCCTTTTATTTGATATTTTTTGAGTAAACAACTATCGACTCTATGAGAAATATTATAAATTTAAATTACAACTCACAACCCTAAACCTAAAAACTTTGCCCGGCACTTAAAAACTGCTCGGCACATGAAGGTGTTGAGTGCCAGTTTTGCTCGACACTTGCTCGGCACTTGAAGGTGCTGAGTCATAGATTGCTTGGCACTCGATGGTGCCGAGTAGCAAGCAACAGGTGCCAAGTAAGCTTGGCACACAAAGGAAAAAGTTCAGCACCAAAAGGATGCTGAGTGAGCTCGGCTCTCAAAGGAAATGCTTGGCAACAATAGATGCCGAGTGAGCTCGGCTCCAACTGAGAAAGAGGATGTTGAGTGTTCTGTTCAACTGAAAAATTATAACTTAGAAATATTCTAACGTGAATGCTTTCACCATTAAAATCAGAGAGCCAAGCTTTAACCTTTCAACCAAGTTTCTCAAATACAATAAATAGAAGAGGAAGAACAATAGATTCAAGTATGCCTGCTTGCATTTCTATTCAACTGAGATTTAAACTATTACAAAATCTGGGAGCATTCGGCTTCAACCAGAAAATCCTAAATTGGTAATACTTCAAAAAACTTTGAACCTGCAACTCTAATGGCTGCATACAATGGTGCCTGGAGCAATCACTACTTCAACAGGACAAGTTCAACAATAACAAACTTATAGAGAGAATAGGGGAAACACGTGCAACTACAGGCACACAATTCTTTTCTTCTTCCTTCTTCTGCTCTCCTCTGCAACTACTAATCTATTAAAAACTCTATGAATGAATGAATAAACATTCCTTTTGTCACATTTTATTTTCCCCCTCTTTTTTGATTTCAAAAAATCTTACCCACCGTATTTATGTTTTTGTCTGTTCTGGGTGTCAGAGGTGGTAGGTGAGCATTTGGCTCAAGGGGAAAATGTACACTTCATTTAATATTCCAACACTCCCCCTTTGTCCTGAGCCAAACAAACAAGGATCAGTGCTGATCCAAATCAATTACACCAAGACACTCTCTTAGGTGTACAAAAGGTCCAATGCCTAAAGGCTTAGTAAAGATGTCTACTAGCTGCTGCTCAGACTTGCAAAAATCCATCTTGATATCCCCATTCTCCACCAACTCTCTGATGAAGTGATATCTGATCTCAATATGCTTGCTTCTCCCATGGAAGACTAGATTCTTGGACAATGCTATTGATGAGATGTTGTCACAATAAATTGTGGTTCCATCCTCTTGCCATTCATTCAAATCTGTCAAGATCCTCCTTAACCAAATAGCTTGACATGCTGCTACATTTGCTGCTATGTACTTAGCTTCTACTATAGATTGAGCAACAATAGGTTGCTTCTTGGATGCCCATGAAATTGCACCCAATCCCATATGAAACATGTATCCAAAAGTGCTCTTCCTATCATCTATACTTCTAGCCCAATCACTATCAGTGTAACCAACCAACTTGAAATCATCATTTGCAGTATACAAAATTCCAAATCCCTTGGTACCTTTCACATACCTTAGGATCCTCTTTCTCGCTTGCCAATGGGAATCCTTTGGTGTTTCCATAAATCTGGAAATCAGACTTACTGCATGCGTTAGGTCTGGCCGAGTCTTTGCTCAACTTCAGACCTACTGCTGTTGGTGTGGGGGCTACCTTATTGTTTTGCATTTTAAATCTCTCCAAGATCTACCCTACATATTTTTCTTGAGAGATGAAGATGCCATTATGCATTTGTTTTACTTCTATGCTTAGAAAGTATTTCAAGAGACCTAGGTCTGTCATTTCAAATTCACTTTTCATGGCCTCTTTAAACTCATCAATTAGAGCCTTGTCATTTCCAGTAAAAATTAAGTCATCTACATACAATACAACAATCAATACATTACCATCTGCTACCTTGATGTAAAGAGTGGGCTCACCATTGCTTTTGCTAAAGCCATTGCTCATCAAATATGAGTCAATCCTGTTGTACCATGCCTATGGAGCTTGCTTGAGCCCATAAAGAGCTCTCTTCAATCTATATACTTTCTTCTCTTCACCTGCAACTTCATAACTAGGTGGCTGCTCCACATATACTTCTTCCTTAAATACACCATTTAGGAAGGTAGACTTCACATCCATTTGAAATACCTTCCACTTGTGCTGAGTTGCAATTGCTATGATAGCACACACGATTTCCATTCTTGCAACAGGGGCATATGTCTCATCATAGTCTCTTCCATACTGTTGTTTGTAGCCCTTGACTACCAACCTTGCCTTATGCCTATCAATCTTGCCTTCAACATTGCATTTGGTCTTATAGACCCATTTCACCCCAATCACTTGCTTCTTTGGAGGCAATTTAGTTAGCTCCCATGTCTCATTTCTTTCTATGGCATCTATTTCCTCATCCATGGCCTTACACCATTTCTTCTTCAAAATATATTGGATCACTATGAGAAAATAATACAAAATTAACAGGGAGGAGAGTGTGGGATCAGAATCTTCACTATTGCTGCATTGCCGACTAGCTCGATCTTCACTAGTACTCGACACTGACACTTGGTTATGCCTAGAGGAGCTCGGTAATGACTGAACCTACTTGCCTTTTCTTCTATTTGCTCCTT
Source organism: Cupressus sempervirens (assembly GCA_028749045.1). Lineage (NCBI taxonomy): Eukaryota > Viridiplantae > Streptophyta > Pinopsida > Cupressales > Cupressaceae > Cupressus > Cupressus sempervirens. Next base: position 805,781,293 of record CM053786.1, on the reverse strand, counting down.
CTTATTTCTGTTCATCAATGTCTTCTTCACTCATAATTGGCACTTTACTTGAAGTGCTCGATGACTCATCAGTTGGACCATATCAAGACTGATTTTCAAGAAATTCCACATCTCTTGAAAGAGTCATCTTATTCTTCAATGGGTCATACAATCTGTATGCCTTTGATTTTGAGCTGTAACCTATGAAGATGCACTTCACACCTTTGTCATCCACTTTCTGCCTTTTTTCTTTAGGCACATGTGCATATGCAACACATCCAAACACGTTTAGGTGTTCAACTGTCCATCTTCCTCGTGACCATGCTTCCATTGGAATTTTGTCACGGACTACATTTGTAGGACACCTATTAATTAGGTAAATTGTTGTTGCCACAACCTCTCCCCAAAATTTAGTTGGGAGACCTTTCGCTTTCATCATGCTCCTTGCCATTTCAACAATGGTCCTATTCTTTCTTTCAACCACTCCATTTTTCTATGGTGTATAGCTGGCTATGAGTTCTTTCTTTATGCCATGTTTCCTGCAAAAGTTTACAAAATAATTGGAGGTATACTCCCCTTCTCTATCTGATCTTAGGACTTTGATATAGTGTCCACATTCTCTTTCAGCTTGGGCTTTAAATTCTATAAATTTTTTAAATGCTTCAGATTTATTCTTTAAGAAATACACCCATGTCCTACGACTGAAATCATCAATAAATGTCATGAAATAAGTACTCCCCCCAATGGAAGTAACTTGCATAGGACCGACTAGGTCAGTATGCACTAACTCTAATGGATATCTAGCCCTCCTAGAATTTTTAGAATTAAAGGAAAGCCTATGTTGCTTACCCAAAATACAAGCCTCACACTTGTCATGTGAATTTCCTATGCATGGAAAACCTTCTACCATTCTTTTATTTGACAATAAATTTAAACTAGCATAGCTAAGATGACCATACCTGAGGTGCCATAGCTGTGAGGGGTCTTCAATTACACTCCTTAGAGCTGATTGTGTGGGAGGTGCAACACCAACTTGAGATGAGAAACATGTCTCTATCTTCAAGGGAAACATTTTGTTCTTTGTCATTTGAACTGCTGCAAGTAAGTTCTTGCTCCCATCCTTCTCATGGATGACACACTTGTCATTCTCCATCAGCACCTTATATCCATTTTGAATGAGCTGACCAATGCTCATCAAATTGTGCTTCATACTAGGGGTGAAATACACATTTTGTATTTCCTTCTTCTCACCTTTCTAGGTGTGGACCATAATAGATCCTTTGCCCACAACTGTTAGGGTTCCATTGTTACCCATCTTAATTTCTGATTTGAAACTCTTGTCAATGAATGAAAACAAGGTTTCATTACCACTCATGTGGTTGCTACATCCACTATCGAGGTACCAAACCTCAGGGCTTCCTTCTTCACCAACATTACACATGATGAAGGCAATGGCATTATTTCCACTTTCCATATTCACATCAACCACATTTGCTTGTCCTGACTGATCATTTTGCTTCTTCCAACATTCATATGATAGTAGTAGCATTCTACATTACTCTTATTTGAGTTGTAGTTTTTCTTACCTCCTCTTGAGGTATTTTGAGAGCTATTTGCTCCATCTGCTCTTCCTGAGCTTTCTGCTGTAGCATTCTTTTGTCTTCCATTACCTCGACCTCTACCTTTGGAGTTTCTGCCTAAGCCATTTCTTCCTCTCCCCCTTCCTCTTGGATTTTTCTAAGCCTTAAATGCTTGCTCTTGGGAAGATGAAGAAGTAGATCTGTTGATCCTATGCTCATGGGTTTGAAGTGTACCCATCAACTCATCCATTGTCAAAACAATGAGGTCTTTTGCCTCTTCTATGGTCATGACAAAATTATCATATTTATGAGGTAAACTCCTCAATATCTTTTCCACTATCCTCTGCTCTTGATAGTCTTCTCTATTTGACTTCAGTTGATTAATCACATTAGAGGTCCTTGAACTGAAGTCTGCAACAAATTCATTTTCCTTCATCTGAAGGTTCTCAAACTCCCTCCTTATATTCTATAGCTTTATAGTACAAACTTTATTAGTCCCCTTGAAGTTCATCTTAAGGATATCCCATGCTTCCTTTGCATAATTTGCTACTGCAATCTTTGGGAATATTGTCTCTGTCATTGCTGCTTCAATAAGACTTAATGCCTTTGCATCTTTCCTCCTTGACTCTTTCAAATGAGTCTTCTATGCATTTGTGAGGGCAGCATATTGAGTTGGATCAGTCACATCATTAAATCCATTAACAACAAACTCCCACAAGTCATTTGCAACCATTATGGTCTTCATCTTTTTTGCCCATGTATCATAATTTTCCTCATTAAAGGATGGTGGCTGCTACCATATCTTTCCTGCATCTCCTACCATGTCAAATATCCCAAAAAAATAAATGCCCTAACTCACTGTGGATGTGGGGCCTCAAAGCTCTGATACTATGTGAGAAATATTATAAATTTAAATTAAAACGCACAACCCTAAACCTAATAACTTTGCCCAACACTTAAAAACTACTCGACACATGAAGGTTTTGAGTGCCAATTTTTCTCGGCACTTGCTCGACACTTGAAGGTGCCGAGTCACAGATTGCTCGACACTCGATGGTGCCAAGTAACAGGCGACAGGTGTTGAGTAAGCTTGACACACAAAGGAAAAAGTTCAGCACCAAAAGGATGCCGAGTGAGCTCGGCTCTCAAAGGAAATGCTCAGCAATAATAGATGCCGAGTGAGCTCAAGCTCCCAACTGAGAAAGAGGATGTCGAGTGTTTTGTTCAACTAAAAAATGATAACTTAGAAATATTCTAACATGAATGCTTTCACCATTAAAATCAGAGAGCCAAACTTTAACCTTTCAACCAAGTTTCTCAAATACAATAAATAGAAGAGGAAGAACAATAGATTCAAGTATGCCTGCTTGCATTTCTATTCAACTAAGATTTAACTATTACAAAATTTGGGAGCATTTGGCTTCAACCAAAAAATTCTAAAACAACCCTAAACTGGTAATACTTCAAAAAAATTTGAACCTATAACTCTAATGGCTGCATACAATGGTGCCTAGAGCAATCACTACTTCAACAGGACAAGTTTAACAATAACAAACTTACAGAGAGAACAGGGGAAACACGTGCAACTACAGGCACAAACTTCTTTTCTTCTTCCTTCTTCTGCTCTCCTCTGCAACTACTAATTTGCTGAAAACTCTATGAATGAATGAATAAACATTCCTTTTGTCACATTTCATTTTCTCCCTCTTTTCTAATTTCAAAAAATCTCACCCACCATATTTATGTTTGTGTTTGTTCTGGGCATTAGAGGTGGTAGGTGAGCGTTTGGCTCAAGGGGCAAATGTACGCTTCATTTAATATTCCAACATCGTTGCAAGTACAAAAGCTTGTGACTGCTAGTTTAAAAATATGTGTGACACTAGTCATACCTATATTTTATGAAACTATGTAAAATTTCTTAATATTTAATAGTCATCAATACTTAATAATCTCAATTATGAATTGAAATAAATTTGTCCATTTTTCTAATTTTGAAATATTTACAATAATAGGAGTCATTTTCTCAATCATTGGCAACTGGAGAAGCTTTTGGCACTTTTACCCAAGGTGACTAAAAACCTGAGTCTGCCTAACAAATCCAATAAAATTACTAAAATTTAGGGCCAGACAAGATTGAGAAGTGAGTTGAATCAAAGCATATCAAAGGGGAATATTAACTGAAAACATAACTCTCAATAGAGAGAGTCAACACAGGAAAACTAAACTGAAAATAAAGAAACAAGCCTTGGGGCAAATTGTGACCACACTCAAGGAGTAAAATTAACTAATCCTACCCAAAGTATAATTAACTTATAAAGATCGCTTCAAGAAAATCTGATCAATTGGAGAAGTAGTAGCAACAAGAATGAGCGAACGATAGGAAAGATGAACAAGTCTAAAAACCAACAAAACAGTCCTAACATGGCAATAAGGCTAATTGCTAGAATAGAGAAGGTAGCAAGAGACACTAGTTGTTCGAAATATCGTAGAGGCATATGCCCAACTTCAATGATGTGGGCATCACTGACTTGTGCTTCAAAAAGTAAATTTAAGTAATGAAATTTGATTTTACTATTTTTGTTAAGCTTTTTAAGTTTTCATAGAGCTATAAATAAAGTATTTGTAAATAGGTTTTACATACATGATTGTATTTCACTAAATTTTTTCTCTTTTATAAATCTTTTAGTTTTTAGAAATAGAACCTATGTATCTAAATATAGAAATTTCTTTAAAATGAATTTCAACAACTTAATACATAAACACGTGTGTGTGTGTGTGTGTGTGTTGAGAGATTGTTGGAAGCGTGAATGTTGATGATATTCCTATGGGGGGGGGGGTATTATAGATATGTTACTTTGATGATATGTTACATTCATGACTGAGTTTGTCATTGATGTCAACATAGTAGTTTTCTGTGGTATCTGATAGAAGAACAACGGAAAGATCAAGTTGGTACGGATGACTAGTTGAGTATTCTCACTATCCAAGGTTATAAGAGACATGTCTAAGTATCTAGTAAATGTAGTTAACGTCGAATGAAGAAATAATAAGTCTAGAAGAAGTTATGTAAGTTTTGGTGATGTTTGTTCTGAGATAGAGTTTGCAGAGGCATGTTCTTGTAAACTTGTTATATCTCTTAGCATAATTATTATTCTGAGAATCGAGGTTGAGGATATGTAGAAGACATGTTGGTGATGACTTGGCTAAGTTCACTCATCATAATATTGCGTGTACAGAAATTTATTCAAGTTAAAAGGCAAAAGATTAATGTTATTGCTAAGTGTAATGTGTTTTTAATGTGGTCCTATAATGATTAATCGAGAAAGTCTAACAACCAACTTAGGGAATTATTTTATGGACTTAGTATAAAGAAAGGACTTTTTCCTTTATCATGATATGGATGAATATGGATGAGAAGTGATTGTAAGTAGCAGAGAGAGTGGAATGTGAAGTTGAGCAGAGCAAAGCAGAAGTGAAGGAACCTTCATTGTCGAGGTTTTGCTAAGTGATCTGAGGTTTGATATTTGGATCTGAGGTTTGTGACCTAGTCTACAAGGTCTGAAAATGTTTGGTTTGGTTGACAAATCAAATGAAAGAAGAACATAACAGTAAATTGCATGTTTGAGCAGTGAGCTCTTCTTATAGTTGAAATTTCATGTTTGGGTAGTGGGCTCTTCTTGTATACATTGTACTACAACTCCTAACAGAGTTGACACAACTCCTAAGAGGGTTGGAATCTGCTAATAGGGATTCAAAGTCTCCTAACAGGGACTCTATATACTAAATGTTGTAATAGACTCCTAACAGGGTCCATCCTCTAATAAGGAATATTTATATTAGTACATCATCTTGTGGGCATCATTCCCACCAGGGTTTTTCTTGTTATCAAGGGTTTCCCTAGTTAACATATCTGATGTAATTGTCTATGTGCATCTTATTATGGATGTTGTATACTTTGGTTGAATAGTTAAGTTTTTTTAAAGAAGATCTATTTTTTAATTATTGGATAACTGATTCAACCCCCGCCCCCCCCCTCCCAGTTATCTTGGTGGACTAATTTTTCTAACAATTGATATCAAAGCATTGAGTCCTTGAAATTTTTTTTTAACAACTTTGGGAGATTATGGAAAGAGAAAATAGTCCTAACTCACATAGTGGAAATTTTGACACAGAAGATAGAAACTCTTGGTGAGTTATCTGAAAAAGACATGAAGATCAAGGAAGGTATTGATCTGATTGTGAAAAGAGAAAAAAGAGGTATGGAATTTTTTTCTTTTTGGATATGTAATGAGCTTGGTTGTTATGCATCTACATGCCCTAAGAGAGTAAGGAAATCTAGAAAGAGTTCACTTTCTGATGAAGATGAAGAATTTAAAGCAAGTACAAAAATATTCTTGAATGATTGTGATAAAGATAATGAGCTTGAATTAAGTAAGGAAAAGAAAGTAGTAAAAGAGATAGCTTTGGTAACTTTTGTTGATCTAGAGGCTAACCATGAAAATGTGGAAGTTATCATTAGCAATGATTTGTAGAATAGAAATCAGATTGAAGAGAAAAGATTCAATCCTAGAGAAGAAGAAAGAGATGAGTTGAAGAAAACTTATGAACTGTGGTTTGGTCACTCATCTACAGTTAAGTATTTCAGAATTTTTGGCAGTGATTGCTATATCAAAAAAGATGATGATGTTGGTAAATTTGATGCTAGAAGTGATGAACGTATGTTTCTTGGTTATTCATTGAAAAGAAAGGCTTATAGATGTTATAATCAGAGAACTAAGACTATCATAGAAAGTGCAAATGTGAGAATTGATGAAAAATTCAGGATACAAGAGAGAATATTTGATTACAATTTTGATGATGATGTTGTTACTAAACCAAGGAATGATGAAGTATTTCTTGAGACTAATAATGATTTTCACAATGAAGGAGAGCTGAGGAAGGAACAAAGCTCAAAACTTTCAATAGAGCCAAGAGTTGAGATAGCAACTCCTACTTTAGGAAAGAATATGATAAAGAATCACCCATCTGAGTAGATCATTGAAAGCAGAGATAAAGGTGTGATGAAAAGAAGCAAAGTCAATGAAGAACTATGTTTGATATCTCAAGTTGAACATAAGAATGCAGATAAAGCATGTAAAGACTATTATTGGAAACAAGCTATGAAAGAGGAATTGGATCAGATAGTAAAGAATGAGACATGGGAATTGGTCCCTAGACTAGCAGACAAGAATGTGATAGGAACTAAATGGGTATTCAAGAATAAGATGAATAAGCAAGGAGAAGTTGTAAGGAATAAGGCAAGATTGGTATGTAAAGGTTACTCATAGCAAGAAGGAATAGAATACGATGAGACCTATGCTCCAATGGCTAGAATAGAAGTAGTAAGATTATTCTTAGCCTATGCAACATAAAATAAATTCAAAGTATATTAGATGGATGTCAAGTCAGCATTTTTGAATGGAGAACTTGAAGAAGAGGTATACATTGAGCAGCCTGAAGGTTGTCCTTTGATAGATGACAATGACATAGTATGTAGACTAAAGAAAGCATTGTATGGTTTGAAGCAAGCGCCCAAAACTTGGTATGCGAGGTTGGACAAGCATTTGACAAAGCTTGGATATAGAAAAGGCATGACAGACAGTAATCTCTATTGGAAATAAATTGATGATGGTTTGATGATTTTGGTAATATTTGTTGATGATATCATATTTGGAGGAAATGATGAGGAAAGTGAAAAGTTTGCTAAAGAGATGAAGAAAGAATTTGAGATGAGTATGATAGGAGAAATGAAATATTTTTTAGGATTATAGATTGTATAGAATAAAGAAGAAATATTTATTTCTCAGACTAAGTACTTGAAGGATTTATTGAAAAGGTTTGGTTTGGAAACATGTAAACTATGGTAACATAACACCTATGGTAACTAGACACAAGTTATCTACAAAAGATGAGATACCTACTATTGAGTAGAAGAACTATAAATCTATGATAAGAGGTTTGCAATATCTAACTCACATGAGGCCGGCTATAGAAAATGCAATTGGAATTGTTGCAAGATTCCAAGCTGATCCTAGAGAAGCACATTATGTAGCAGTCAAAAGGATATTTAGATATTTGAAAGGAACATTAGAGTTTGGATTGTGGTATGAAAAATCTAATGATTTTACTTTAAGTGTTTATACTAAAGCTGATTGGGTAGGAAGTATGGATGACAGAAAGAGCACCAATGGTGGAGCCTTTTTTCTTGGAGGAAGGTTGGTTTCTTGGCTGAGCAAGAAATAGGATTGTACATCACAAAGTATAGTTGAAGAAGAATATGTTGCAGTAGCAAACAATTGTAGTCAAGTTGTTTGGATGAAGCAGACGTTGAATGATATAAGGATAGAAATCAATGAACTTGTTGTCATACATTGTGACAACACAAGCACGGTAAATATGTCTAAGAATCCAGTATTGCATTCGAGGACTAAACACATTTCTATTAAGTATCACATGTTGAGAGAGAAATTTGTAGAAAAGGAAATTAGATTAGAGTATGTGATCACTAAAGACAAGATTGCAAATATATTCACTAAGCCTCTTCCCAAAGAGACTTTTCAGTATTTGCGATGTATGCTAGGGGTTATGCCCCTTCCTACATTAGAATAGATGATGCAAGAGTGCATTAGTCTAGTGCAATAGAGCACCATTATTTGTCTAGACTAAATGTTGATGCTTCCTATATGGGGGGGTATCTGTGATGGATAGAGTCATCTAGGACTCTTGTTGGATGTTGTTTTTGAATAGTGTCTTTGGACACTTGAGCTAAGTAAGAATCAATTGTCGTAGAGTTTGATGCAGTGAAGTTGGTTGTTGAAACCTTTGACACTGATGTCAATGGGGGAGAAGTTTAGCATGAAAAACATGTTGGGGAGAAGTCTACATTATGAGAAGATCATGAGAAGAACATGATGAGGGAGAAGCAAGCAAGAACAAGTACAACTTATTTGGGAGAAGAAAATAGTTGAGAAAAAATGATTGATGATGAGAATTTGAAAAGAAAGATGAACAACCTTTTGTTGGTATTCTTGGAACTAGATGTTTTCAGTCTATGTTGCCATTAATGTCAAAGGGGGAGATTGTTGAGAGATTTTTGGAAGCATGAATGCTGATGATATTCTTATGGGGGAGTATTATAGATATGTTACTTTGATGATATGTTACATTTATGACTGAGTTTTTCATTGATGTCAACATAGTAGTTTTTTATGGTATCTGACAAAAGAACAGCGGAAAGATCAAGTTGGTACGGATGGCTAGTTGAGTATTCTCACTATCTGAGGTTATGAGAGATATGCTTGAGTATGCAGTATATGCAGTTAACGTCAAATGAAGAAATGATAAGTCTAGAAGAAGTTATGTAAGTTTTGATGATGTCCGTTATGAGATAGAGTTTACAGAGGCATGTTCTGGTAAACTTGTTATATCTCTTAGCAGAACTGTTATTCTAAGAATTGAAGTTGAGGATGTGTAGAAGACATGTTGGTGATGACATGGCTAAGTTCACTCATAATAATATTGCATGTACGAAAAATTATTCAAGTTGAAAGGCGGAAGATTAATGTTATCGCTAAGTGTAACTTGTTCTTAATGTGGTCCTACAATGATTAATTGAGAAGGTCTAACAACTAACTTAAGGAATTATTTTATGGACTTGATATAAAGGAAGGACACTTTCCTTTACCATGATATGGATGAATATCAGTGAGAAGTGATTGTAAGCAGCAGAGAGAGCGGAATGTGAAGTTGCATAGAGCAGAGCAGAAGTGAAGGAAACTTCATTGCTGAGGTTTTGTTGAGTGATCCAAGGTTTGATATTTGAATTAGAGGTTTGTGACCATGTCTACAAGGTCTAACAGTGTTTGGTTAGGCAGATAGATCAAAGGAAAGAAGAACATAATAGTAAATTGCATGTTTGAGCAGTGAGCTCTTCTTGTAGTTGAAATTGCATGTTTGGGTAGTGGGCTCTTCTTGCATACATTATACTACAACTCTTAACAAGGTTGGAATCTCCTAATAGGGATTCAAAGTCTCTTAATAGGAACTCTATGTACTAAATGTTGTAATAGACTCCTAATATGGTCCATCCTCTAACAAGGAATATTTATATTAGTACATCATATTGTGGGCATCATTCTCACTGGGTTTTTCCCTCTGATCAATGGTTTTCCTAGTTAACATATCTGGTGTAATTGTCTATGTGCATATTATTATAATTGTTGTTTACTTTGGTTGAATGGTTAAGTTTTTTTAAAGAAGATAAATTTTTTAATTGTTGGATAACTGATTCACACCCCCCCCCCCCTCAAAGTTATCTTGGTGGACTATTATTTCTAACAATATATACATACATACATATACATACATACATACATACATACACGCATGCATGCATGCATGTGCACATGCACGTGTGTATGTATGCATAAATATACATACATATGTATATGGGTTGTACCTCAACATGATAGATTAAAAAATTTGATGGTATGTAAGGGTTAGTTGCATAATTTGAGGTGAACAAGGCCAATGAATATGAGCATTGCCATAGAAACTTAAGTTTGACACCAACAATAAGGCAAAATTGAAAGCATTGGCAAAAGAACTATGGATGTGCAAAGAGAAATAATTAGATCACATAGATATTAAGGGGGTTTCTTTGTAATGCATAAACACAATAGAGGGAGATCTTGAATTGGAAACTAAAATTGTCAATACAAAAAATATGGGAATTCTCAAATAAAATGGAAGACTTCTTGATTGCTCATGTATTCTAGGAGTTGAATGAAGCTCACATTTTTTGGAAAATATAGAGGTCACTCAAGATGAGGTCAAGGTGGTGGACTCTAACCAAATGATATAGTCGATTCTTTTTGATATTTTAGTAAATTACATGTTAGGGGACACAAGATAAAGTGTAGGTTGTGATCAAATGACATGGTCGAGTCTTTTTGACATTTTAGCAAAAGATATATTGAGGGACCCTTGATGAGGTGGAGATGTTGGACTCCAACCAAATGAGATGAATAAGTCTTGTCGACATTTAGCAAAGAATATGTTTAAGGACCCAAGATGAGGTGAAGGTGGTGGACTCCAACCAAATGACATGGTTGGGTCTTGTCAATGTTTTAGCAAAGGATACACTGAGGGAGTATGCGAATGTTGATTGACAAGATTTTTGTGTTAATTGGCATTGGCAGGATTTGGGCTTCAACAACATCTTGGTATTGTCATCATATAGAAAATACGAGGAAATTTTTATTAAAACTACCAAGAGATGGATAATCATTTGATCCAATAATGTGGTCATTGGTAAGCTAGACAAGAGAATTGAAAAAAAATGTATAAAAATGACATTTTGTTGGGTCTTATCAACAAGCTAGCACCAAGACTACAAAAAAATGAGGACAACAAATGATCATCTTGAGATTATTCGTATTGAACTTGGGGTTTGGTGGGCACTATAACTCTAGGTTGGACTATTGGGAGAACAAGAAATATGGCTGAGAGAATTGAGATGGATGAAGAGGTGTTTAAGGTATTTGATGTAACCACCTAAAGGAGGGGATGGAATGAAATAATATGAAAGATTATAATGATGTCCACTAGATAGTTTATGAGACCGATAACAAACTCACTCTTCAGTCATCTTCATTCTCTTTTCCATATCAAGCCTCATGTTGGTTTTGACAAGGAAGTTGGTCATCTAGGTAATCTTTTCTTCCTCACACAGTTGGTGTGTATTGTCAATCTTCAATGTCTTTTTGTATTGACAAAAAATATCCTCATAAAGTCTCATTTTGTATCCACCACTAACTTATTGCAAAATATGCAAGTTCTTTCTTCCCAAAATTCCTTGAGTATCTTTCATCTCCTAGATTTACACCTAAGATGATGTGATCTCATCCTCAATTGTGAAACAACCCACCTTGTTTTCCCTTTAATAAAATCCATGGGTATGTTTTTTGACCATGTTCCTATCTAGGAACATGGTCACTAGATAATTTATGGGATTGGGAACAAACTACTCTTAATCCATCTAAACATTCTTGTTAATTTTGACAAGGAAGTTGGTCATATGGGTAATATTTTCTTCATCAAATGCTTGGTGTGTATTGTCAACCTTCAATTTATTTTAATATTAACTACAAATATCCTCATAAGTTATCTATTCCATGATGAAATGTCATTCCATTTCTATCACTCATTGCAAAATATGTGGATTATTTCTTCCCAAATTTCCTTGAGTTTCCTCCATCTACTAGTATTACACCTAAGATGATGTGATATCATCATCAATTGTAAAACTAACTACCTTGCTTTCCCTTTTACAACAACCCTTAACATGTTCTTTTACCATGTTACTTATCTAGGTAATTTTGTTGTCATTGAATTTTTTTACACCCAAACTGCTTTGTCCATGTGACAATTCTGAATTTTTCTAACACCTGGCTTTTTACTTATTCATTGAATAGAAAAAAAAATAGGGCAATTCTTTTTTATTATACTAAAAAATGAAGAAGGATGCAGTAATCAATATATGATTGAATGACTTGGGTGAGAAGGCATATTCTTGATGGAGAGTATATGAACTAGACTTCTCCAACCTAGTGTAGTTTGTGGGAGAAACATTATGGGGAATAAGGTTCAAGTGGTTTCTTTTGTGAAGGGATTACTACAATGTGGTAATGGAGGTCATCCCTTCCTTTGTTAGGCCAATGACAAGTTTGATTGTCAAAATATTCGATGTCAATGTAGTTCATAAAGGAAAGGAAATGAAGAGAACATGGAGGTTGATTTAGGAATTAGAAGTTGTAATCTAGAGGATTGTGTTGCTCCTTTAGGCAACAATGGAGACTTGTTCTCATAGATAGGATTCATGAACACAAAGTGTGTGTACACAATAAACATAATTTAGACTACTATCAATTTGACTATATGAATTTTATTTTTTCCATTCAATACGTTTAATGTGGATTTTAAAATATAAAAATAGAGCAAGTTCATAACTATAATTAATGAATTGTTTAATAAGTGTCTTAAAACAAGGGGAAAAAATAATACTATATTTGATAACAATTAAAGTCAAGTTTAGATTTTAGATCTATAAATAGAAATTTTACTTTAAATTCCGTTCATGAAAGATATTGCAAAGAAAATATTAAGAATAAATAAATCAACAATCATCTATGTGAAAACACGTGTCCTCTATGTAAAACCTTGACTGTTCCTTCTATTGTTTCCTTCTACCTTCCCTATATAACTTTATTTTCTAATGTTAATTAAATTGACTACTTTATTTCTACTATTAGTTTAATTTACCTTTAAAAAAGAATACTTTAATTTAAATTTATTAATTTAAATAATTACCTCCACCATTTAGAATCACTAAATGATTGAAGATAAATAGTTTTTGAAGATTTAAAAAAAAAAAACTCAAGATAACAACCCAAATAAGAATGATGGTCATTGTTTAATATTTATAATGTAGGAATTGTCTTCTTGCAAAGTATTGGCTATTAGAAGATGATCATATCAAACTGAAGAAAATGTTTTTCCATACACTCACCTTTATTGTCTTCAACTATAAGTCAACTACAATAATCATTAGGAATCTTTGCCTATATGTAGGTAAAGAACTAATGTTCCTAATTATCACATACAATTAATTTTAATATTCAGAATTAGTGGACTTCTAAAGTTAAAAATAGTTTTATTTTAAGATTAACTTTCAATCATAAATTACTCTTTTTTTATTGACAAGTATCAAGTATAGTTCAACATTCAAGCTGCGAGAATTAGCAACTCAATAGAAAAGAAAATTAGACATCAACTGACTCCAACAAATGATTGGACATCCTATAAATTTTCTTAGTGGGGCAATCAAAAGTACTTAAAATGAATCATTTTAATTTGATTAAACCAAATTAAATTTGAAAGCCTCACAATAGTTCTTATCAAACTTGTCCAAGCTTGAAAGACATGGTGATAGCTGGTGTGAGAGGTTTCTGTTGAGTTAAAAGAAAAATGCAAAAAGAAAAATTAAAAATAATATTTAAACTATGCCAGATAATGAAGGCAAAGACTAGAAAATAATTTATAGTTGTTCATCTAGGATGCCTGACTACATCCACTCATCAAGCATGGAAAAAATCTCTTATTCAGAATAATATAGATTACAATAATCAGCAACAACATCAAGATTGTTTTTACATATTCTTTTCTTCATACCCAGTAGAAGACGAAAGTGCGACGTAGAGGAAGAGATGACACTGATTCAACTACACCATCAAAGTCATTACATCTTCCATATTCCAAAACTGTTATAATCTCCCACTTGAAGTCCAATTAGAGTTGCACAGAGATATTCCCTACTTGGAATGCTTATGGCTATGTCGTGACGATGTCGAGAGAAGCTCTACAGAATTCAAACTTCTCTTGGGATACAACTCATTTGTTAACACATTAGTCGAATTAACCTTAGTGTCAATCTTCTCTGACACTAATTGTCCCTCTTCAAGAGCATGATGAATGAAATGAAATCTGATTTCCATATGCTTTGTGCGACTATGGAAAGCTTATTTTTCAGCCAATTGAATGGCATGCCTACTATCACAAAATAAAGTGAAGTGGGATTTTGCTTATACCCCGACTCTTCAAATAATTGTTTTAACCATATCATCTCTTTAGCTCCTTCAATGAGAGAAATGTACTTAGCTTTAGTAGAGGAAAGATAAATAACTCATTGCTTATGAGAAGTCTAGCTTATTGTTGCCACTGCAAAATTAAACACATAGCCTATAGTAGATCACCTTTTGTTTAAATCTTCGGCCATATCAAAGTCAACATAGCCACAAATATGAGGTGTCTTACTAGTAAAACATAAAACATGAGAGGAAGGGCCTCTCAAAAATGTAATAATCCATTGAACTTCTTGCCAATGAGTTTTTCCTGTGTTACTCGTAAAACCACTCACAACTCCCAACATGAGCAATGTCTGGACATGTGCTAACCATTGCATACATCAAACTCCCAACAATTGACGAATAAGAAACACCATCCATGTCATGTTTTTTCTTCTAGAGTGGAAGGATACATCTTAAAAGACAAGCAAAAATTATCAACCAATGAAGTAGCAACTGATTTTGCATTTGACATATTAAACTTCTCTAAAAAAATTTAAATGTATTTTTCTTGAGATAATCTTATTTCTTGTTTATGTCTATCTTAGATTATGGCCATCCCAAGAATCCTCTTTGATGCCACTAAATCTTTCATGCCAAAATGAAGAGCCAAATGTGTTTTCAAGTCATGGACAACTCACACACTATTCCTAGCAGTTAACATGCCATCCACATAAAATAGCCAGTTGGAAGCCTCTTGTAATAAACACATGGGTCTGATTCACAACTAGTAAAATTTCTCTAAGTCATGAGATTATCAAATTTCGTGTACCATTGTTCGAGAGCTTGCTTTGGCCCATATGAACCCTTCTTTAACTTGTGATATAAATGCTCCAGCCCATGTTTAATGAATCCTTCCGGCTGGCTCCATGTATAACTCCTCTTTAATATCACCATGTAGGAATGTTGTTTTTACATCAAGTTGTTCAAGCTCAAGGTCCCAAGTTGCTGCTATGCTCAAAACCAAACGAATTGTCTACATTTTTACACCTGAAGAGAAAATTTCATTAAAATCAACAACACCCTTTTCTTGAGAAAAAACATTCACCACTAATTTGGCCCTATATCTTTTTCATTTTCGATCTTCCTATTTTATCTAGTAAACCCACTTGTTTTTTAGAGCTTTTCAATTTGGTGGAAGTGGTACCAAATCCCATGTATGATTGGAATTTAAAAGCTCAAATTCATCTTCCATGACATACATACATTACATCTAATTAACATCATTGCAGGAATGTTTAAAAGTTTGAGGCTCTGCCTAATCAGAACAAAACGAAAATAACAATTCATAATCATCAAATTTGTGAGGATTTTTTCTCTCTCTACTAGATCTTTCTAGTTGTACATTATGTTCATGTGTTGGACATTGAACTTAATTAAGATTCTTTGTATTTCCAAAAGAAAATTCGTTGGCAATACTCAGTTCAATAGCTTGAGTTTGTATTGGAGGATCGAGTTGGACACCATCGGTCCCTTGTTTCATAGTTTGATAATCGGTGTTGCATGTTGAAGTACCAGAATTCTTGTCCTTGTGAATTAAATTATCCCCCAAAGCTTGTCGTGGAGCAAGAATTCCAATGGGCACGTGAGGCGGAATAGGCACTGCAGGCTGGTGTGGAGCAGTGCATGGTGACTGCATTTTTATGACATCTTGTTGTGGTGTTGGTGGACAGCCCAATATGGATGTAGCACGGGAAGGGACTGGGAAGTGCGGACATACCACTTCCATTTCTAGGTATCGAGGGATGGAGCGTAGGGTATATTTCACCCAGCGACTTCTCCAAAATGTGGCTGCCTGCAAGGAGAGATTGTGCAGAACTTGCTTGATTGCACAGTCCAGTCACCCAGTTATCAGATGCATTTGATGAAGGCAGTAGGGAAAACAAGATGTTGAGTGCTCTATACAAGTCACCGCCCAACATAGAAACATTGCGGGTGAGAATTGGGGACTGCCACCTGGTCTCATTGCCAAATTAAGGACAAGGGAGTGGGGTAAATAGAGGGAATTGTCCCTCCGAAACAGTGATGGTCGGTGACGTGGGAAGAATTTGAATGGAACTCTCAGGAATGGGGAGAGTATGTTGGTGCATTGCAGGAGTTGGAGAGAATGACATAGTGGGAGCAAAGCTAACAGATTTGGTGTAGGATATAGTGTTGGGTGTAATGAGTTTGGGTCATTAAATTGAATTTAAAATAATCAGGAGAAGTGATAGTCAATTTTTGCAAACCTGACAAAGACTTTTAATTAAATATAACATCCTAATTGTAAATCACCATATGAGCAATCAGATTCGAGAATAAAAAACCGAATTTATCTTCAACATACCCCAAAAATATCAATCTCTTGGATTTAAAATCTAATTTAGTTCTCTGCTCCTTAAGAATGTGAATATAAGCATTACAACTAAAAACATGCAAATGAGAAAATGAAATTCTTTTATTAGTCTACCTCTCTTTCGGAATGTCAAAATCAAGAAAGGAAGGAGCATGATTAATCAAATAAACGGCGGTATTGCATGGCTTTATCCAAAATTATTTTCCCAACCCACCATTGGAGAGCATACATTGAGCTCTCTCCAAAATAGTCCGATTCAACCTCTCAGTTGTACCATTTTCTTGAGGTGTATAGGGGATTGTTTTAATCCTTCCAATCTATGATTTGCACAAAAACTATAAAACTCCGAAGAGTAAAACTCACTACCATTGTCTATTAGTAGATATTTAATTTTCTTCCCAATTTGATTTTCAATCATAGCTTTAAAATTTTTTAATTTTGAAAATACTTCTAATTTCTTATTCACTATGTAAATCCATTCTTTGTGAGTGCAATCATCAAGAAAAGTAACAAAATAATTTGCACCGCCAATTGAAGTTACCTCCGTAGGACCGAAAACAATGGAATGCACAAGCTCTATTAGAGAAGATTTCTTCTCATGCCCATCCTTACGAACCTGGTTCAATTTTGTTTGCCATAAAGACAATCTTCACATAAGTCCAAATCAATTGATTTAAGACTTAGAAGCTGATCTCTTTGAAGCATTACTTCAAGACCCTTTTTACTCATGTGACCGAGCTTCTTATGCCAAAGTTCAGCATTACTATCCGCAACCACCATGATTGCTCCCACTTCACCATTGCACTCTAAAATATATAGACTTCTTGATTTCTTTCATTTTGGCAAAACTAATTACTTGTTCGATACTTTCCAAGAATCAAGATCAAAATTAAAATTGCATCCTTCTGTATACAACTAACTCACAAATATTAAATTATGCTTAAGTGCAGGACCATGTCTAACATCTTTCAAAAGCCATTTACTTTCATTTTTCAGCGACAAAAAAAATCCCCTTTGTCCACAATTTCACATTCTTTTTTAGCCCCAAGAAAAATGCAAAAAGTAAAATTAAAGATAATATTTAAACTATGCTAGATAATGAAGGCAAAGACTAGACAAAAATTTATAGTTGTTCATCTAGAATGCCTGACTACATCCACTCTTCAAGCATGGAAAAAATCTCTTATTGAGAATAATACAGATTACAATAATCAGCAACAACATCAAGATTGTTTTTACATATTCTTTTCTTCATACCCAGTAGAAGACAAAAGTGCAAGGTAGAGGAAGAGATGACACTAATTCAACTGCACCATCAAAGTTGTTACATCTTCCATATTCCAAAACTGTTATAATCTCCCACTTGAAGTCCAATCAGAGTTGCACAAAGATATTCCCTGCTTGGAATGCTTATGGCTATGTCGAGAGAAGCTCTATAGAATTCAAACTTCTCTTGGGATACAACTCATTTGTTAACACATTAGTCGAATTAACCTTAGTGTCAATCTTCTCTGGCAGTAATTGTCCCTCTTCAAGAGCATGATGAATGAAATGAAATTTGATTTCTATATGCTTTGTGCGATTATGGAAAGCTTATTTTTCAGCCAAATGAATGGCATGTCTACTATCACAAAATAAAGTGAAGTGGGATTTTGCTTATACCTCGACTCTTCAAACAATCGTTGTAACCATATCATCTCTTTAGCTCCCTCAGTGAGAGAAATGTACTTAGCTCCAGTAGAGGAAAGATAAATAACTCATTGCTTACGAGAAGTCTAGCTTATTGTTGCCACTGCAAATTTAAACACATAGCCTATAGTAGATCGTCTTTTGTTTAAATCTTCGGCCATATCAGAATCAAGATAACCAAAAATATGAGGAGTCTTACTAGTAAAACATAAAACATGAGAGGAAGGGCCTCTCAAAAATTGACGAATCCAATGAACTTCTTGCCAATGAGTTTTTCCTGTGTTACTCATAAAACCACTCACAACTCCCAACATGAGCAATGTCTGGATGTGTGCTAACCATTGCATACATCAAACTCCCAACAATTGAAGAATAAGGAACACCATCCATGTCATGTTTTTTCTTCTGGAGTGGAAGGATACATCTTAAAAGACAACCAAAAATTATCAGCCAATGAAGTAGCAACTAATTTTGCATTTGACATATTAAATTTCTCTAAAACTTTTAAACTGTATTTTTCTTGAGATAATCTTATTTCTTGTTTATGTCTATCTTAGATTATGGCCATCCCAAGAATCCTCTTTGATGCCACTAAATCTTTCATGGAAAAATGAAGAGCCAAATGTGTTTTCAAGTCATGGACAACTCACACACTATTCCTAGCAATTAACATGCCATCCACATAGAATAGCCAGTTGGAAGCCTCTTGTAATAAACACATGGGTCTGATTCACAGCTACTAAAATTTCTCTAAGTCATGAGATTATCAAATTTCAAGTACCATTGGTCGAGAGCTTGCTTTGGCCCATATGAACCCCTCTTTAACTTGCGATATAAATGTTCCAGCCCATGTTTAATGAATCCTTCTGGCTGGCTCCATGTATAACTCCTCTTCAATATCATCATGTAGGAATGTTGTTTTTACATCAAGTTGTTCAAGCTCAAGGTCCCAAGTTGCTGCTATGCTCAAAACCATACGAATTGTCTACATTTTTACACCTGAAGAGAAAATTTCATTAAAATCAACAACACCCTTTTCTTGAGAAAAACCCTTCACCACTAATTTGGCCCTATATCTTTTTCATTTTCGATCTTCCTATTTTATCTAGTAAACCCACTTGTTTTTTAGAGCTTTCCAATTTGGTGGAAGTGGTACCAAATCCCATGTATGATTGGAATTTAAAAGCTCCAATTCGTCTTCCATGACATACATACATTACATCTAATTAACATCATTGCAGGAATGTTTAAAAGTTTGAGGCTCCGCCTAATTAGAACAAAACGAAAATAACAATTCATAATCATCAAATTTGTGAGGACTTTTTCTCTCTCTACTAGATCTTTCTAGTTGTACATTATGTTCATGTGTTGGACATTGAACTTAATTAAGATTCTTTGTATTTCCAAAAGAAAATTCGTTAGCAATACTCAGTTCAATAGCTTGAGTTTGTATTGGAGGATCAAGTTGGACACCATCGGTCCCTTGTTTCATAGTTTGATAATCGGTGTTGCGTGTTGAAGTACGAGAATTCTTGTCCTTGTGAATTAAATTGTCCCCCAAAGCTTGTCGTGGAGCAGGAATTCCAATGGGCACGTGAGGCGGAATAGGCACTGCAGGCTGGTGTGGAGCAGTGCATGGTGACTGCATTTGTATGACATCTTGTTGTGGTGTTGCTTGATTGCACAGTCCAGTCACCCAGTTATCAGACGCATTTGATGAAGGCAGTAGGGAAAACAAGACGTTGAGTGCTCTATACAAGTCACTGCCCAACATAGAAACATTGCGGGTGAGAATTGGGGACTGCCACCTGGTTTCATTGCCAAATTGAGGACAAGGGAGTGGGGTAAATAGAGGGAATTGTCCCTCAGAAACAGTGATGGTCGGTGACGTGGGAAGAATTTGAATGGAACTCTCAGGAATGGGGAGAGTTTGTTGGTGTATTGCAGGAGTTGGGGAGAATGACATAGTGGGAGCAAAGCTAAAATATTTGGTGTAGGATATAGTGTTGGGTGTAATGAGTTTGGGTCATTCAATTGAATTTAAAATAATCAGGAGAAGTGATAGTCAATTTTTGCAAACCTGACAAAGACTTTTAATTAAATATAACATCCTAATTGTAAATCACCATATGAGCAATTAAATTCGAGAATAAAAAACCGAATTTATCTTCAACGTACCCCAAAAATATCAATCTCTTGGATTTAAAATCTAATTTAGTTCTCTGCTCCTTAAGAATGTGAATATAAGCATTACAACTAAAAACATGCAAATGAGAAATTGAAATTCTTTTATTAGTCTACCTCTCTTTCAGAATGTCAAAATCAAGAAAGGAAGGAGCACGATTAATCAAATAAACTGTGATATTGCATGGCTTTATCCAAAATTATTTTCCCAACCCACCATTGGAGAGCATACATTGAGCTCTCTCCAAAATAGTCTGATTCAACCTCTCAATTGTACAATTTTCTTGAGGTGTATAGGGGATTGTTTTAATCCTTCCAATCTATGATTTGCACAAAAACTATAAAACTCCAAAGAGCAAAACTCACCACCATTGTCTATTAGTAGATATTTAATTTTCTTCCCAATTTGATTTTCAATCATAGCTTTAAAACTTTTTAATTTTGAAAATACTTCTAATTTCTTATTCACTATGTAAATCCATACTTTGTGAGTGCAATCATCAAGAAAAGTAACAAAATAATTTGCAGCACCAATTGAAGTTACCTCCGTAGGACCGAAAACAATGGAATGCACAAGCTCTATTAGAGAAGATTTTTTCTCATGCCCATCCTTACGAAGCTGGTTCAATTTTGTTTTCCATAAAGACAATCTTCACATAAGTCCAAATCGATTGATTTAAGACTTAGAAGCTGATCTCTTTGAAGCATTACTTCAAGACCCTTTTTACTCATGTGACCGAGCCTCTTATGCCAAAGTTCAGCATTACTATCCGCAACCACCATGATTGCTCCCACTTCACCATTGCACTCTAAAATATATAGACTTCTTGATTTCTTTCATTTTGGCAAAACTAATTACCAGTTTGATACTTTCCAAGAATCAAGATCAAAATTAAAATTGCATCCTTCTGTATACAACTAACTCACAAAAATTAAATTATGCTTAAGTGCAGGACCATGTCTAACATCTTTCAAAAGCCATTTACTTTCATTTTTCAGCAACAAAAAAAATCCCCTTTGTCCACAATTTCACATTCTTTTTTAGCCCCAAGAAAAATGCAAAAAGCACAATTAAAGATAATATTTAAACTATGCTAGATAATGAAGGCAAAGACTAGACAAAAATTTATAGTTGTTCATCTAGAATGCCTGACTACATCCACTCTTCAAGCATGGAAAAAATCTCCTATTGAGAATAATACAGATTACAATAATCAGCAACAACATCAAGATTGTTTTTACATATTCTTTTCTTCATACCCAGTAGAAGACGAAAGTGCAAGGTAGAGGAAGAGACGACACTGATTCAACTGCACCATCAAAGTCGTTACATCTTCCATATTCCAAAACTGTTATAATCTCCCACTTGAAGTCCAATCAGAGTTGCACAAAGATATTCCCTGCTTGGAATGCTTATGGCTATGTCGAGAGAAGCTCTACAGAAGTCAAACTTCTCTTGGGATACAACTCATTTGTTAACACATTAGTCGAATTAACCTTAGTGTCAATCTTCTCTGACAGTAATTGTCCCTCTTCAAGAGCATGATGAATGAAATGAAATTTGATTTCTATATGCTTTGTGCGATTATGGAAAGCTTATTTTTCAGCCAAATGAATGGCATGCCTACTATCACAAAATAAAGTGAAGTGGGATTTTGCTTATACCTCGACTCTTCAAACAATCGTTGTAACCATATCATCTCTTTAGCTCCCTCAGTGAGAGAAATGTACTTAGCTTCAGTAGAGGAAAGATAAATAACTCATTGCTTACGAGAAGTCTAGCTTATTGTTGCCACTGCAAATTTAAACACATAGCCTATAGTAGATCGCCTTTTGTTTAAATCTTCGGCCATATCAGAATCAAGATAACCAAAAATATGAGGAGTCTTACTAGTAAAACATAAAACATGAGAGGAAGGGCCTCTCAAAAATTGACGAATCCATTGAAATTCTTGCCAATAAGTTTTTCCTGGGTTACTCATAAAACCACTCACAACTCCCAACATGAGCAATGTCTAGACGTGTACTAACCATTGCATACATCAAACTCCCAACAATTGAAGAATAAGGAACACCATCCACATCATGTTTTTTCTTCTGGAGTGGAAGGATACATCTTAAAAGACAAGCAAAAATTATCAGCCAATGAAGTAGCAACTAATTTTGCATTTGACATATTAAACTTCTCTAAAACTTTTAAACTGTATTTTTCTTGAGATAATCTTATTTCTTGTTTATGTCTATCTTAGATTATGGCCATCCCAAGAATCCTCTTTGATGCCACTAAATCTTTCATGGAAAAATGAAGAGCCAAATGTGTTTTCAAGTCATGGACAACTCACACACTATTCCTAGCAGTTAACATGCCATCCACATAAAATAGCCAGTTGAAAGCCTCTTGTAATAAACACATGGGTCTGATTCACAGCTAGTAAAATTTGTCTAAGTCATGAGATTATCAAATTTCAAGTACCATTGGTTGAGAGCTTGCTTTGGCCCATATGAACCCCTCTTTAACTTGTGATATAAATGCTCCAGCCCATGTTTAATGAATCCTTCTGGCTGGCTCCATGTATAACTCCTCTTCAATATCATCATGTAGGAATGTTGGTTTTACATCAAGTTGTTCAAGCTCAAGGTCCCAAGTTGCTGCTATGCTCAAAACCAAACGAATTGTCTACATTTTTACACCTGAAGAGAAAATTTCATTAAAATCAACAACACCCTTTTCTTGAGAAAAATCATTCACCACTAATTTGGCCCTATATCTTTTTCATTTTTGATCTTCCTATTTTATCTAGTAAATCCACTTGTTTTTTAGAGCTTTTCAATTTGGTGGAAGTGGTACCAAATCCCATGTATGATTGGAATTTAAAAGCTCCAATTCGTCTTCCATGACATACATACATTACATCTAATTAACATCATTGCAGAAATGTTAAAAAGTTTGAGGCTCCGCCTAATCAGAACAAAACGAAAATAACAATTCATAATCATCAAATTTGTGAGGACTTTTTCTCTCTCTACTAGATCTTTCTAGTTGTACATTATGTTCATGTGTTGGACATCGAACTTAATTAAGATTCTTTGTATTTCCAAAAGAAAATTCGTTAGCAATACTCAGTTCAATAGCTTGAGTTTGTATTGGAGGATCGAGTTGGACACCATCGGTCCCTTGTTTCATAGTTTGATAATCGGTGTTGCGTGTTGAAGTACCAGAATTCTTGTGCTTGTGAATTAAATTGTCCCCCAAAGCTTGTCGTGCAGCAGGAATTCCAATGGGCACGTGAGGCGGAATAGGCACTGCAGGCTGGTGTGGAGCAGTGCATGGTGACTGCATTTGTATGACATCTTGTTGTGGTGTTGGTGGACAGCCCAATATGGATGTAGCACGAGAAGGGACTGGGAAGTGCGGACATACCACTTCCATTTCTAGGTAGCGAGGGATGGAGTGTAGGGTATATTTCACCTAGCGACTTCTCCAAAATGTGGCTGCCCGCAAGGAGAGATTGTGCAGAACTTGCTTGATTGCACAGTCCAGTCACCCAATTATCAGACGCATTTGATGAAGGCAGTGGGGAAAACAATACGTTGAGTGCTCTATACAAGTCACCGCCCAACATAGAAATATTGCGGGTGAGAATTGGGGACTGCCACCTGGTCTCATTGCCATATTGAGGACAAGGGAGTGGGGTAAATAGAAGGAATTGTCCCTCAGAAACAGTGATGGTCGGTGACGTGGGAAGAATTTGAATGGAACTCTCAGGAATGGGGAGAGTATGTTGGTGTATTGCAGGAGTTGGGGAGAATGACATAGTGGGAGCAAAGCTAACAGATTTGGTGTAGGATATAGTGTTGGGTGTAGGATATAGTGTTGGGTGTAATGAGTTTGGGTCATTAAATTGAATTTAAAATAATCAGGAGAAGTGATAGTCAATTTTTGCAAACCTGACAAAGACTTTTAATTAAATATAACATCCTAATTGTAAATCACCATATGAGCAATCAGATTCAAGAATAAAAAACCGAATTGATCTTCAACGTACCCCAAAAATATCAATCTCTTGGATTTAAAATCTAATTTAGTTCTCTGCTCCTTAAGAATGTGAATATAAGCATTACAACTAGAAACATGCAAATGAGAAAAATGAAATTCTTTTATTAGTCTACCTCTCTTTCGGAATGTCAAAATCAAGAAAGGAAGGAGCACGACTAATCAAATAAAATGCGGTATTGCATGGTTTTATCCAAAATTATTTTCCCAACCCACCATTGGAGAGCATACATTGAGCTCTCTCCAAACTAGTCTGATTCAACCTCTTAGTTGTACCATTTTCTTGAAGTGTATAGGGGATTGTTTTAATCCTTCCAATCTATGATTTGCACAAAAACTATAAAACTCCAAAGAGCAAAACTCACCACCATTGTCTATTAGTAGATATTTAATTTTCTTCCCAATTTGATTTTCAATCATAGCTTTAAAACTTTTTAATTTTGAAAATACTTATGATTTCTTATTCACTATGTAAATCCATACTTTGTGAGTGCAATCATCAAGAAAAGTAACAAAATAATTTGCACCACCAATTGAAGTTACCTCCGTAGGACCAAAAACAATGGAATGCACAAGCTCTATTAGAGAAGGTTTCTTCTCATGCTCGTCCTTACGAAGCTGGTTCAATTTTGTTTGTCATAAAGACAATCTTCACATAAGTCCAAATCGATTGATTTAAGACTTAGAAGTTGATCTCTTTGAAGCATTACTTCAAGACCGTTTTTACTCATGTGATCGAGCCTCTTATGCCAAAGTTCAGCATTACTATCGGCAACCACCATGATTGCTCCCACTTCACCATTGCACTCTAAAATATATAGACTTTTTGATTTCTTTCATTTTGGCAAAATAAATTACCTGTTCGATACTTTTCAAGAATCAAGATCAAAATTAAAATTACATCCTTCTGTATACAACTAACTCATGAAAATTAGATTATGCTTAAGTGCAAGACCATGTCTAACATCTTTCAAAAGTGTAACAACCAGTTTTTCCCAGGTCTAATTTAACATTTAACATAAGCATAGAATTCAGTTATAACTTTGATTTCATAGGAAGGCAATTACATCATTCATGTTCATGTGAAGAAGATTTACTATTAAAATCAGTTAAACAAAATTTCTTATCTAATTACTTGAAATACCATTAAATGAAATAACTTCAGAAATTGAAATCACATACCTCGAAAAACTGAGACTAAAAAATCAACTAAGTATGCTTCTGCAACCACTCAAGTTAGTCCACCAATAGACTATAACAATTTCTCAAATCGACTATTATCTTAAAAATCATTTGATGAATACCACTAAATACCAATATAACTTAAATTAGGGCATCAATTACCATCGATTTATTTAGGACTTCTGATACTGCTTTACCACTTAGGGCTTTCGCGACCACAGATTCAATTTAGGGCTTCCGCGACAATGGATTTTATCTAGGATTTTCGCGACAACGGATTCAATTTAGGGCTTCCACAACCATGGATTCAACTAAGGTTTTTGATACCACAGATTCAATTAGGGCTTTGGATTTCTTTTTCTTCTGATTGCTTATCTGTTTCCGATAAACAATTGATTTCATGGCTTATCTCTGTTTGATGCATATCTGACATCTTGAGAGAGGTGAAACATTGCCAGGGGCTTTACCACCCAACCTCGGACCTCAATATATATCCCCACACGATCTCTAACGAGAAAGGCCCTCCCTACCCAAAATTGATAGGGAACATCATTCCATCCACTGGGCATCATGATATATATAGCACGTCATACGACATGGTAGCAGGAGATCACCTTAACCGGAATATGCATGAGCTATTTCATTTATTATAGATATATGTATTTTTTTTTTGTTGCTGAACATCGTTATTGCATGGTTTCTTTACGGTTTACTCACATCTCCTCACCATTATTAGGCCATCTAGCCAGTGAATCCTTGGTGCCATCAAATATCTTTATTGTTATACCTTGTACCTATTTCATCTTATTCTGGCTCTTAACCGATGATCATAGAACTTGCTAAACTAAATGCAGGCATAAATTCAATCTTTGACATAGTCATTGTAGCCATTTGGTAACACTTCCAGATACACACCTCAAATAACACATAGAATGAACCAAGAAGAGCAAATAAGAGCGTTATTCAACCATGAGGCAACCAAAAGAAAAAGAGAACTGACAACTACTACGAGCATCTTTCAAAACTCTAGAATAAGCGGCCAGTTCAACTATCGGTTCTTGCACAATGCCAAGTCAGCATATGCACGGAACAATACATTTATTATACGATATTGAGAATCAGTATCATAGACTCTTAGACTCACATGCAATATAACTCAAAACAAATTACAATCTCATCCGCAAATGGTTATTCTTCCTTTTATCAAATACAACCATACAAATCATTATGCACACTTATATCAAAAATAAAATCATACACGCTAATCGATTTCAACAAAAAACACAATCTCAATATAATCTTCATTCACATATGTACTCTAGAAAACAATACTTGATACCTAACACAACCTCATTGAACCGAAAGTGCGAAAGTCACAAACTGATAGTAATAGTTCTCCTTTGTATTTTCTAGAACACGATACAAAAACAAGGAGTCTTACCGAAGAAAGAAAACTTTCTTTTCAAATATTTGTTGTCTGTTCATCAAAGCAATCATAATTTAGAAGCCGTTACAAGTCAAAACCATTGCCTATGAACTGTTCAGATTGTTGAAGGTAACCACAAAATGAATTGGCAACATGAACCGGTGTGATTAATATAGGAACCGATGGCTAAAAGAAAAACAAGCAGTTGAAGATGACTCAGCAGTTGAGTCACAAGAAAATGCTTCCAAGACACAAAGGATAATAGAAATAAACATCCGTACATTTAGAAGAGATGAGCCAAATTGTATTCAAGTATTGCTACAGCTCGAACACATAAGCAACCGGAACTCAAACAACATCACATCATATGAAAACCATAAACGGAAAGAATAATGAAGAGAGGAAAACATATGCCATATCACTATTCCCTGATGTTATTTCGTCTCGCCCACGCCCTCTTTTCAACTCGTGACATTGATTGAAAGCAATAACATGAGATTAGAAGGGTCACGAAAATACAGAGAGGAAAAGGTTATCCCCAAAACAATCATCGAAACTCTTATCTAAAGGTCAGCTTGGCTATTCGGCTACCTCCAGTTACAAGATCTATTCGAATTCCCAAGAAGTTTTTATGAGTTTAAAAATAAATAAATAAATTCTAATAAACATGCCAACATTAATCTGTTAAAAGCAAGAACATAAGTTGGAAGATTAAAAATTCGAAGATTATAATAATACAATTATTATAATTTGATCATTATAATGTACAACTATTAAATTATTAAATAATAATGGAGCCAAATCATTTGATTATATTTAAATGAACATTTATAAACAATTATTAAAAATACTATGACTAAAGATAAATTAAAACCCTTTAAGATACATTTTATATTTTAATTCAATTATTTTATTTAAATTATTTATTTAAATAACTCATGCAATTCCACGAGTGTATCCTGTTTCAAATCGCTAGGTCCTTTATTTGTTTGCCAGTGATGGTGATGCCCTACCTAATTCTTTTCTGACAATGTTTCCACTCCTTCGACATGCTCCCTGCAAGGAATTTATCTGTAATTAAATTATAAATTATAAATAATCAAATCTACCTTTCATCTTAATTCCATGAATTCACGATTAATGATCAACTAACATGTCATCTTCACTTGAAATCATAACGACTAAATATCAAATTAACTGCCAACTGACCTCATGTGAACCTCAACGGCTATATTTCATGCTAGCTCAAAATTTGGGATGTAACATACCATTCCCCTTGTGGTTCATCGTCCTCGATGAACTTGAAATTGCAACGAACATTATAAAGGAGTATTTTAGAAATTGGAATGTAACGTACCATTCCCCTTGTGGTTCATCATCCTCGATGCTCTCTGCAATTTTGACACTAAAAGAAGATTCCACATATAAGATACATATATATAATCATTGTGATATCATTTCTTTTCTCAATTGGGTCAAAATGAAAATCATAGTCAAAACTCAAGATCCCTTTTTACTTTAAAGCTTCCAGAAAGATACTTGCATGGTAACATAAAATTGAACACGCACTCACCTGAGTTCATTTTACCATAACGGTGGTCATCTTAGCATTGATTGAGTCAATTCTGTTTCATATTCCTATCATACTTATGTTGACACTCACCATATCATTAGTTTGATTCCATACTGATTTCTTTATTTATAGGGTTCAATGGCTGAAAGTAAGATAAGTATTCAAAATTGAAATTTTTCAAGCAGTAAGTTCTAGATCATAACTTGATGATAATTTAAATTACTCATACATATTATCTAACACATGGTCCTCATTAATGGATAGATCATCCTTGCAACTTACAGATTACCTGTAATAGGTTAGTGAATCCATGTTTTTCCATTGTAATCCTTGGCCTTCAAGCCCAATATTTCATTAGAATAATCATTTCATGGTAGGATATCTCCAAAACAATATACAACAGCTCAATAAGTAAAGTCAACATCACATGTGTATTATACATGTATAATAATGTGTCAAAGGGTAAAAACAATGATATACTATGCAAGATCATCAAATCAAGATCATAAGCATTTGGAACAATTCATAATATTCTCATCATTTCAAATACTTGGAAATTCATCTTTTCCATTTCTATGATTCAGGCTTCCACGCCCATTTCATCAAAAGTTCACATCTGTAAACAAACATTGATAGTTCCAACTCCTTCTAGAGCACATAATAATCTTATTGTTTAACCTACATCAGAAAAGATCATGGTTCACAGTTTGTTTTCATTCAATTCAAGTTCAAAATAGACAAAAATTCATTTTGGTCATTAACTTGGGTCAACAAACCCGCTCATGATAGATTTAGATAACATTTTATCAAGATTATAAACTGTATTTGGATTGTGCAAGTCTAGGCATCGGGACCCTTTTAATCTTCTCATTCTCGACAAAGAATGGCCCTCCCACCAGGGATAATACATATGTAACATTATGGTCCTACCACTGAGTAATCAGGTGGGTTGAAGTCCCAACAGTTATTCGACAAAATAACTAAAGCATCAGGACAATCAACAAGATCAATTGTTCTGGCAAATCTGCCTAATTCCACCCTGGCCAAGGATTTCAAAAATTGGGTCGTCAAACCCGATCTGCCTAAATAATCAAATCTACCTTTCATCTTAATTCCATGAATTCGCGATTAATGATCAACTAACATGTCATCTTCACTTGAAATCATAACGACGAAATATCAAATTAATTGCCAACTGACCTCATGTGAACCTCAACGGCTATATTTCAAGCTAGGTCAAAATTTGGGATGTAACAAAAAGCCATTTACTTTCATTTTTCAGCGACGAAAAAAATCCCCTTTGTCGACAATTTCACATTCTTTGTTAGCCCCTAGAAAAACTTTACCAAACATACCTTCATTGTAATTTGCGAAAGCACTTTGACACAGAGTAGCATGAAAGAATGCACCAAAATCAAGAACCCACGAATTTGCATTTATGTCACCAGCTACAAGTACCAAAACTCCACCATCTTTAACCATTGCAGTATGTACACCATCATTCATCACTTTATTTTGAGCCATTTGTAATTCCAACATTGCTTCTTTGTGTGTATAGTTTACCACAAAACCAGCAAGTGTCATTACTCACTCTTGATCTTGAATGATGAGACGATCTCACTCTTCCATTGTTGTCATTTTTGCCTTGTTCCCAACTTCTACCTCGATTTCTTGTGCTCATAGTTGTGAGGGCATCACCAAAGAAAGATCCTTGGTTCTTCCTTCGCATGACTTCACTGAGAAGTGTGGCTACATCTTCATCGAATTTCAGCTTATTCTTGACTGCTACTGAAGTGCTCACAGTCATTACTACCCCTTCCCAACTGTTTAGAAATGAACATAACAATAAAATGGCTTTTATTTCATCATCCAAAGGTATACCAACTAAAACTAGTTAAGTAACTAATGTATTGAACTCGTTTAGATGATTAGACATCACTCCCCTTTATTTCATTTTCAGACTATATAACTTCTTCATAATAAAAACTTTATTTGATGCTGAAGGTATCTCATATAACGGAGATAATTTCTCAACCAGCTCTCTTGTTGTCTTCTCTCCTGAAACATTAAATAATACATTGCTTGAGTGTGAGAAAAAGCATTCCCCTTGCTTTCAAACATATTTTGTCCCAGTCCTCATCCAACATAGAACTTTTGCCTTTTTCTTTACCAAGCAATGCAAGTTGTGAATCCCTCTTCATAAACAATGACTCAATCTGCACTTTCCATAGCCCAATTTTTTTTTTCATATAATTTTTCAATTTTCCACTTATCTGCTTCTTCCGTGACCCCGAAAAATAATTGAGCCAAAAAAAACAGAAAACGAAATTAAAAATAAAATTTAAACTATGCCAGACAATGAATGCAAAGAGTAGATTTAGATTTATAGTGGTTCATCCATAATGCATGGACTACATCCACTCTTCAAGGGAGAAATCTCTTATCTAGAATGTTACAGGGTACAATAATCAGTGGTAGCGTCAAGATTATTTTTACATATTATTTTCTTCATACCCAGTGGAAGACAAAAGGGCAAGGTAGAGGAAGAGACGACTTTGATTGGATTGCACCATCAGCGCCGTTACATCTTCCATGTTCCAAAACCGTCACAATTTTTGCTTAGAGGAACACATAGTATGACAACAAGATGCGGTTATACTACATGGCAAGCCTGTTTTCTATAACAAATCTAAATGCAAACAGTCAGAAAAATGGCTCTTTTTATGTCACAGCCATAAGGATTCATTTCCCCTACCATTGCAAGTATCTGAAATCTCTAGAATTTTTATACAAATACCTTTCATGGTTGTGTCATTTATTCTCAGCTTATAGAGTGCTTGTAGCTTGCCTAACTCATTTTCTTTTGACAAAAATCTCACCAAAAGTTTGATTTTTTTCAATTTCAAATCATTAAAGCATAATTTTTAATTTCATTAACTTATGGTCTCTCCAAACAAACAAATTGGTCTGAAGAAGCAGTATTGGTTTCTTATGTATGCCTGTAACAAATCATTTAGCAAGTCGATTTAGGATTTTACCGTTCATGGTGTTCAAATGGGAGGAGGGTTATTATCCATCGGGGTTATTAGGTTTTCCAGATTCAAATTTTGCATTCTTGACAATAAGTTTTGTTGTCTGCCCAATAAATCTTTTTTAAAAAATTACATTTGTAAGTTATTGAAGCCATGTGACGGCTTCCCTGATTGTTGCTTCTTGTTCTTTGAAAGGTGGGGTTGAAATGTATGCAGACGTGGAAGAAATAGGCAGTGCTTAATTTGACAAATGTTATAGGAAGGGGGTTAATTTTGTTGTTTAAATTTCCTCTCATAAAGTATATCTTCAAAATGTTTGGACGACGTTTTTTTTTGCTCTTATGTCACCAACCCAAATTTTTCTGCACTTTTTTTAATAATTTGAACACTGTATCATATCGGGAAAGCTTACAGATAGGTCACAAAGGTGGTTTTATTTAGAATTAGTTATTAAGTTTACACTCCAATCCACTTGATGTTGAATAATTTTGTAAATATTTGTATATAGCCTTCTTTAATTATTATCTAAGTAAAAAAATTCAAAATTTACAATTGATTTTTTATAAAAAAATTAAAAAAAGATATAAAGAGCTTATAAATTTATTAATATTAAAGAAGTGTTTACATCATAATTCATAGTAGCTATCGAATCTTTACAACTTTAGTCCAAAACATGAACTAGGCACACCAATCAACCACTATGACTGACCATGAGTTGCATTTTGTAGAGATGATTGTATAGCTGATTAATCACAAAGATTTACCAAGCTATCAATACCAAGATGCACCAAAAGCCAACCCCAATGTATTAGTATATATACAACCCTATCATGCCTAGATGGATGAATGATGAAGTAAAGAAGTGTCTTCCTGATCAACAATATGAAAAAGAGCAGGGAATAAAACTCGATTTTCAGAATTAGGAACAATATTCACCAGACCTTTATCAATTGCCATATTTTCCATGTAGTCAACCAATCTATTACCTTCTCTATATGTGTGAAAAATCAGATAAGAGCAAAACTTGTCCAACAATGACCAATACTTTGGAAGAATATAATGTAATTTCCAGTTCTGACATGATATATGTTGAACATCTTGAATTATGAGTTGAGAATCCCTCTCAATATGGATCTCTGAAAAACCCAACCAAATTGCCATTTGAATACCATTAAGAAGAGTGAATGCTTCGGCTTGATTATTAGTGCCTAACCTAATTGGAATAGCATTAGCTTGAATTAACTTTCCTTGAAAGTTCCTAAAACATATTCCAGCCCCTGAAAGGCCTAGATTACTCCTTAAGGCCCCATCAAAATTCAATTTACCCAATGGAAATGTAGGAGTGCACCACCTAACCTCTTTTCTATTCACTTTTACCTTATTAACAGTATGGTGAAATGATGGTATTCTTAAACCAAGCCATAGTTTAAGGATGTCATTATCCCATCTCAATTCTCAAGGAAATATTGGAAGATAATGAATTTAATGATTCCACAATTGAAGAAACCAACCTTTTCTGAAACACCTAGATAGTAGAAGCAACCTTTCGAAAAATCTTTTTGTTTCTCTCCCACCAAATAGACCAAATGACAATGGTTGGTATAATGACCAATAGATTAACAAATAGAGAATCTATGTATAGAGTCGGCCAAGATTGCAAAAAACCTCAAAGCTTAGAGGGGATGGGAGAGTAATAGTGTAATTTATCAAAAATATAGCACTAGCAATCATATGCAAAGGGGAAAAGTAAGAATAAATGGTCAACATCCTCAAGAGAATCACCACAAAAAACACATTTAATATGATCAAAATTTTTCAGTTTCCATAACCTATTACTTGTTAACACGTGATGCTTTAGTGCCAACCAAGTAAATGTGTTGGCCCTTGGTGGAATTTCATTTCTCCAACAAAACTTATAAGCCCTTTGCAGACCAAGTTGGTGATCATGAGCTTGGAGAGCTTTAACTAGCTTTGACTGAATATTGGCCAGATTTAGAAGGAAGCCAAACAACTCTATCTGATTGTGCCAAAAAGAAAATAGTTATGTTATTCAAGGTGCTTTTGAGTAAAGATCTAGAGACATGATCAATAGGAAGGAGATCAAGATCCTTCCAATAAACCTTACTTGAAGTAATATCCACATGATCAATATAATGAACTAATTTACTACCCTAGATTTCAAAAACTAATTCATGAATTTCAAGGAATCGATTTTGTGAATTAATGGAACAAATCCATTCCAAGAATCCAACCAAAACAACACATCCTCACCAGTATGCACTCCCATGATATGTAGTCTACAATTAGGTGACGGTAAGACATCATGAACTCCCACATCTCAAACCCTCTTGGAGGATTGGCAACTGTGAACACTCTAATGGGGTCCATGGAATCCAAATACTTAGCACACATCATTTTACACCAGGGTAGATCTCGTTTACTATATAGTTGCCACACCAATTTAGCACCAAATGCCAGATTTCTTTTTGCAATATCATGAAGGCTTGATCCCCCATAATACTTATTAAGAGCCATGCTCAAAAGAAAGATTAATGGAATCTGTTTTTTACCATCCAAATTTTTGTTCCAAAGAAAGTTTCTAATAACCTTTTCAATCTCTTTTATGATTGATTTAGGGGCCTTCAAAACAACAAAGAAATAATTCAGGATGGATGCAAGAACTGATTTTATCAAAGTTAATCTCCCAACAAATGATAACCATTTGAATTTCCAGCTAGAGATTCTTGCATTTAACCTTGAAATAATTCCATACTAATATTGCTTCTTATTAGGTCCCTGAAATAGAGGTATGCCTAAAAATGAGTTAGGCAAATTAGCATCATTGAACTCAATACATTTTAATATTGCCTCCTTGACTTTGGGGTTTGTATTGAAGAAGAATACTGAAGATTTTTGGGGAATGACTTGTTGATTCGAGGCGGATTCATAAAGAATAAGAACCTTTTTGACTCGGTGAATCTCCTCAATGGAAGCTTTACAAAAAAGAAGCTTGTCATCAGCAAAGAGGGAGTGTGTAGTTGCAATACCTAAGTTTAGTAATGAAATGCCTTGTCAATATGAAATAATATTTTATTTTATTTAATAAATAATAATCAAGACAAATTTCTCTCTCTCTCCATAAAATATCTATTTTTTATTTTTTCTATTAAATAATTTCTATATGTGAACTAATGATATCAGTTAGAAAATCATTACACTATTATTTTAAACTTTATATTGCTTATATCAATTAACAAAATAATACTAATTCTCAATAATTACAAAAAGCTAGCATTTCTTTACAACTCTACAATTTATTTTTCAAAATTGATGTCTCTCAACTTTCTTTACATATATTTGACTAAATATAGGTATGCAAGTACTAATTCAGTTGCATACACAAATATTCAGATTGTCTTAATGTAACTATAGTTGACCAATTCACTCATAAAATTGTACTCTTTTTTAAGATGTAAGAAATGCATGTGATCTTTATAATATTGGCATTTGTTAGTTGCAATTTTTTCTACTACTCAATATATCCTAAATATAAAAATATTGCATCTGCCTCTTGTTAACACTTTGAGAAGGTAGGAAATCCAGCTCAACTAGAGCTCTTCTTATTCAATTGTTCCCATAGTATGTATGCCTATTGAGAACCCAGAATAATAAATTTGTAGAATTTAACATTATCTTTTAGATGTGGAGTAATCTTTAAAAAAAAATTTACTCATTTCCATTTCTTTTAGGCTTGTTGACACTAGCTCTTTGATTGAGATATACTCCCCATTGACATAGATATCACATGTTACATGTTCATATTATAATTGTGAACCGTCATGTGATTAAGTGGGCACAGTTCAGATTAATTTTTTTTAAAGGTTAATAGTAGAATTCTTGACTTGGTTTCATGACTTGAGTTCCATTGTTTGCAGGCAAATAAATATTATGACTTATCAACTAGTTTCTATGAGTATGGATGGGGGGAATCCTTTCATTTTGCAAATAGGTTATACATTTTTTGCTCTAATTTTGGATTTCCCTATGGTCCGAGGATTCTTCTTCAGCATTAATGTTTTATTTTAAAATACTATTATGTTCTTTTTGAATTCCACTAGTTCAAACTTCTAATCAATTGTAGAATCATGTCAAATGGTGGAGATTAATGCTTTTAACAATGCAGATGGAAAGGGGAATCTCTTCGAGAAAGTATGAAGCGCTATGAACATTTTCTTGCTCTCCAGCTTTGTTTAAAGCCTGGAATGAAGGTTACATAACAACCCAATTTATGTTGTCTTTATTATTTATAATATTTTAATGGATTTTAAAATTTCAATTTATAATTCATGTTGTAATTACAGGTATTAGTTGTTGGATGTGGAATTGGAGGGCCATTGAGAGAAATTTCTAGATTCAGGTAGACATTCTAAATGCATTGGTGATAGCACCTTAGGCATTTTTTATTGGTAGGAGAGGTTTTAAAATTCTTAAATCTGAAAGTTAATAGAATTTGCAAATTTCAA
Source organism: Cupressus sempervirens (assembly GCA_028749045.1). NCBI lineage: Eukaryota > Viridiplantae > Streptophyta > Pinopsida > Cupressales > Cupressaceae > Cupressus > Cupressus sempervirens. Next base: position 805,745,014 of record CM053786.1, on the reverse strand, counting down.
TTAAGTTTCAATTCTATAATTATTTTGTTCACCTCTGGGACTTATATATAGAAAACACACTCTATGTAGTAGATCTTATTGATCTCATTCAACTTTATTAACTTATAATTCTAAAATATTAAAAATAAAAACATATCATTTGACCTTATGTAATACGAATGGCACATGTGCATTACAATCAATGATATATTGTTAGAAAGTTAAAAAGTTAATCTATTGATATATGAAAATTAAAATGTAAGTTTTGAAGTAAATATATCTGACTCTTTAAAAAAAAGTAAAAAATAAACAAAATAAAATAATTTGATATAATCTTAAAGGTAAAAAAATATAACTCTTAAATAAATACACCTTTACATTAGTGGTAAAATTCAAATCACCTATATCAAAAAAAAAAAATACTCTTATAGATAACTTTTGTTTTTCTGAAGAAAGAGACTTTATACTGATGATCAAAGAAATATATATATATATATATATATATATTCAGCCTCACCAAGTTGTCAGGATTTGTAAGTGCGTGGAAAAGTCTCTCCACCTTCATGCAACTGGACTTCGTTATGTGCATGAGCAGGTCAAAGCTCCACTTGTAGTACTGGCATGGATTTTAGGTGCAAATGTAGCTGATTTCCATTCAAATGCAGCTTTACATTTACCAATTACATTTGTTTATCTCTGCTGTATTTGCAAGAAGCCCATGAAGCCCATTCTGCGCATATGTAATAATGAGTGCATTCCACAAGACTGTCTTGTTGAGACATTTCTATCAAATAACTGATGGGCTTTATATATGCTCCCACATTTAGCAAACATGTCTGTCAAGCTATTCCAAACTACAACATCTGACAACGATCCCACTTCAAGTACTTTTTCTCTGATCTTGTATCCAGTTCCAAAGCTCTTACTCAGTCAACTGTGACTAATAAGATTATAAAACTATTTTGTTTTGCATTTGCTAAAACAGAATCAATGGATTTTAAGGAAACTTCTGTCTCCAGCAAAAATCACAAAAACTTTCTTCTCGTTCCCATCCTCAACAGCAATTGTTCTAGTAGCTTCAAATGCCCAGTCAGGCCCTCTAATAAGATCAACCAAAACTCCATAGTCAGAAATTGGAATTCCTTATCGTGTTTGTATTAGATGTGTCTTTGGTGGGATTTTGGGGTTCACCTTTAGTTTTACAAACACTGCAAATGTGCAAAGGACATTTGATTCAACAGAAAACAGAACAGCAACTAAGATAAAACATAACACATGCATAAACCTACACAGACCGATCATTAACTGTTACAGCAGACACAGCAATAGAAAACAGAATAAATACTAGGAAATAACTGAATACTCACAGAAGTTTATGTGGACAAATCAAATTACATGATTCACCAATATATGGCTATGTCCACAAGACAATTAACAGTTACATCAGATACGGAGCCTTTTCTCATCTCTTATACTTTACTCTCCAAATATGAAGAGATAGCAAGTAAACGGTAAACCAACATGCAGGAGAAGAGTAACAGTTCAGTGACCATGTAAAGTTGGACTTCACATGTTTAAATATCTCCCACTTGAAGTCCAAACCATTACTGCAATTAATTATGCTCACAGGAATCCCCCACTTTTCTAATCTTATTGCCACATCTCCAAGGCCATGAGAAGCTTTCTAGAACTCCAGCTTCTTTTTTGTGACAACCTTTAGAAGTGTATCGGGAGGATTCTAATTAGTATGTAACTTTTCCAGCTTCATCTTGCCCTCTTCAAGGACACTCGAGATGAAATGATATTGACCGCCTATGTTATTTAGTGGGAGAGAAATGCTGCATTTTTTGGCCCAACAAATAGCCACTATTGCTATCACTAAACAAAGTGAAAACTTGTTTTTACAACCCAATTCACCCAGTGGCAGTAAACACTACAACCATCACATATCTTGAACTCCTTCAGTGAGTGCAAAGTTTTCCGCTTCACTAGTAGAGAGTACTACAACTTGTTGCAATAGAGGAACCCAATTGATTATTGCCCCTGCAAATGTGATTTCATAGCCAGTGGTAGATCACCTATTGTCCAAGTCACCAGTCATACTGAAATCAACAAAGCCTTGCAGCTGAGCCTCTTTCCTTTAAATTTATAAACATGGTGTGGAGTGCCATTCAAAGTATTAAAATCCACTTCACTGCTTGTCAATGAGTCTTACCAGGATTTCTCATATACCTATTGACCACTCCAAGCGCATGAGCAATGCCGGGTTTTGTTCAGACCATCATGGGCATAAGGCTCCCAACAGCAAAGGAGTAAGGAACTCCCTTCATATATTATTTTTCTTCTTATGTCTTCGGGAAAAACTTGGAGGATAATCTGAAATGATCAGCCAGAGGTGTGCTTACAACCTTAGAACCCTTCATCCTAAACCAGTGTAACCCAGGTACATGCACCTAGGTCAAAAACCCCACACACCGGGTGCACATACATCCCCAGTGCGGGTACGTCGTGCACCCGAGTACCCCCACCGTGGCAAAAAGGCAGGTGCACCAGTCAGAGCACACGGGCAGGACGCAGGGACGAGGGTGCAAGGGTGTGGGCATGGGTGCACCCAGGGTGCGCAAGGTGCAATCGGCGCCTTGACTGAAAAGTTAAAAAAATTACTTTTTGGCAATTGTTTTTATTGTTTATTAAGCAAGGGAACCCGAATTGGGTGTGGGTTCCACGAGATTCATTTCAAGGTTTAATAAGGCCAATACACTTCATTTTCATTTCACATATCGATTTCATTATTTTGGAGCAGCAAGGAACAAAGTGAGCAAAAGAGGTTGAAGGAGTTTGTGAGAGCTTAGTGAGTGATTTTGTAAGGGATTGCAAGATCAAAAGGAGCAAGAAGATTTGATTTGGCATGTGTCTTATTAAGTTCAAAGTAAGTCTTTTTTTAATTTTACAATTTTTTTTTGTTTTAGAAATCAATTTATATTTAGTATTTATTTTCAGCTTTGCATTTAAAAATTGATTTTTGAATTTTTCATTCTTAAATCTTGTTGATAGTAGATAGTTGATAGTTCTATGATTTTAATATTAATTTTTTGTTATTAAAATAGGCTGAAATGTATTTAGCTTGCTTTTTTTTTTATTCCTAAATTTTTAAGTTGAAACTAGTTTGTTTTAATGTTTTTAAAATAATTATTAATTACTTGGGCTGAAATGTATCATGATTCATAATCATTTTTATTTTGTGAAATGCAGTTTTATAAATGGCATCTAGATCCTTTCAAAGTGTAGAAGACATGAAAATTAACGAGGGAAGTATATCTAATTATGAGCTTGAGCCTAAGGGAAGTGATCATGAGGCTAATGTAGATGACTAATCTAAGAAAGAACCTCCTTATGTTGCATCATAGGTGCCTTCTATTGATTGCCCTTCATAGATTTTGGCAAAGTTTGCTAGCGGTCCTTATGATCCAAAGTCCCCTCTAAAACAATTTGCTATGAGAATTACACGCTCTACACCTATAGGTTGTGGCACATGGAAATAAAGTATAATATGTGTGGTGGAGAATGGTTTGGCAACATTGCAAGAGATATTGCACACCTTTTTTGGATTGGTTATGGTGTGACCTCATGCATATTCTTGGCAATCCTAAGAATGTGAAATATAGAATTGAAGTGAACAAACTATGGGGCATTTATGATAATATTGAAGTTCTAGTGCCTAGATCTTTGGCTGCTAGGCAACAGGTACAAAATATACATCAGTTACAAGGGCAATGAGATACATCTACTCGCATCTTGCATCAAAGAGAAGGGACTATGTCACCTACACCATCTTTTTCCTCACACACAGTTCAACAGAGGATAGTAGCAAGGGGGAATGGAAAGCAACTTAAAGTTGTAGTGGTAGTAACCCCATTGCACATTTAATTGACATTCACACAAGGGAGCATTTAGATGATGTTGTTGGTGATTTGTTCTTTTCCAATGGCATCCCTACACATGTGGCTTGATCTCCCTATTTTGTAAGAATAATGTCCATGGCAATGAAAGAGGTAGAGTTATCATATGTACCACCAAGTGACCACAAGTTGAGGACCAGAGTATTGGATAGGACCTATGACAAGGTTGGGATCTTGATGGAGTAGATGAAGGCATGTTGGATGGATTTAAGTTGCAACATTATCATGGATGGGTGGATGAACATTAGTCATTGTCCACTCATCAACATTATAGTCACATGCACCGAGGGCCCATATTTTTTTAGGAAAATTGATTGTTTAGGGCATCATAAAGATGCTTATTTTTCAGTTTCATGTGTTTAGGGAAACCATTGAGGAGGTTGGGCCACAAAATGTGGTCCAAGTTGTGACAGATGCAACACATGTGCAAAGCTATAGTGAGGCTTGTTGAAGCATCCTATAGCCATATTTGGCAGACTCCATGTAGTGTGCATGCCATGGAAAATGCACTCAAAGACATGGAAAAAATTGACTCAATTAAATGGGTGGTTAATGATGGGAGAGAGGTGCAAATTTTTTTTTGCAATCACCATACATCACATGCACTTTTCAAGAGCTTTGCAAAGAAACAATTCTTGAAATTAGTTGAGACTAGATACCCCTCATATTATATTCTCTTAGAGAGAATAACTGAGTTGCAAAAGTCATTGCAACTCATGGTTATGACACAAGAATGGAATTGATGGCATAAGTCCAAATTAGAGTAGGGGAAGAGGGTAAATGAGACATTGAAGAGTGATTAGTTTTGCAATGATGCAAAATGAATTCTTCATCATTACTCTAGTGTTTCAGGTGATTAGATAGGGAGATTCAAATTCACCTACCCTTGGAGAGGTTTATGAGTGCATTGATTCCATGCTTGGGTAGATAAGGGTCGTGTGTGAGAGAGGCTCCACTCTAGCATTCTATACAAAGCACATTGAGCCTATCATTCACCACAGGTGGAAGAAGATGAACACTCCTTTGCACATGGCTACCTATGCATTGAACCCAAAGTAGTACATGCCTAGGCCTGGTAGAGTCACACCACTTTAGGATGATGAGGTGAAGAATGGGTTCTTTCGATGCATTGTCAAGATGTATGATACTGAGACTACTAGGGAGATTCGCACCGAGTGGTCCAAATTTGCTAGTCTTTCAGGTAATTCTTAAATCTTGATTCAATGTTCTAAACTCTTTATAATAATAAGTTCTTTTACTTGTTATTCATAAGTTATAATTTATTTTAATATTATGTTGTAAACTTGTAACTTGTAGGATACATGGATAATGCAAAGGTGGATCTCAAAACTATGGCACAAAAGAATCCTATTTTGTGTTAGAAATGTCATGGGTCATAGAAGTCAAAGATCACCTCACTAGCCATCCAACTACTTTCTCAGGTTTGTAGTTCCACCCCTTTATAATCTTAACTTTAAGTGTTTTGTTAAACTGATATATGATTCATTCATGCAATGATTTATCATTTATCATTTGTCACAAATTGTATGAACATTTGTTTGTAAGTTGTAACTTTCAAGTTTGTTATCTTAAGTTTCTAGTTCCTTAACTATAGAGAGGAACTAGTCCACCTATAGCTTCATCCACTTTATTAACAGGAATAGACTTACCTCTAAGATAGTTGAGAAGTTTGTTGCTATACATGGTTTTTTGTGGCTCAAAGATTGCAAGACACATGAGTGCAAGAAAAGCCTAGCAACACGATGGGATGTGGAGATAGAGGATCCAACTCAAATTGATGAGGATGACGATTCAAAAAAAGCCAATGTAGGGCTAGTTAGTGTTCCTTCATAGGATCAAGATCTTACCCACAAGGATTCTAGTAGTTCTAGTGATGAGGACTTTGGTATAGGGGATGATTAGAGAGCACTTGGGATGATTACATTCTCATTATTGACATTTTTTCATTCGTTGATTGTATTCACTTTGATATGGCTATGATACATTATTTCATTTCACTGTGTAAGAATTTGGCTTAGGCCAGAATTCACCCAAGAGCTAAAGAACTCAACACAAGCACACAATAGACCAAAATAGACAGAGTATGATCAGAATGATGATATTCATTCAATAATTGAATTTACAGTACACTAGGAGTGCTTGAATATAAAGGCCTCAGGAGAGCTTCTAGAATGCATAGAAGTCAGCATCATGATATGTCATACAACTGGGCACATGTCCACCAGATATGGGTTATCCTCCATTAAGCACAAGATTAAGTGAGATGATGTGAGGATAAGCCTACAATGGTGTGGCATGCAAATAAGTGGTGTAGACAACATGTGTTAAATGAGGAGTGCGGATAACTGTGTTGTCATCATGAGAACTTAGTGAATGATGCATACTCCTGTGTTGTAGACACCATGTGCATAATTAGAGTTGTGTAACTCAATGAGAGTACACAAACTCCTAAGTGTCTCACCTAAAATAATAATAAAATAATATAAAATAATTAAATAATGCATTAACCTAAGTAAAACTTAAGTGTAATAAGTAAATACTTATTTACACCAACACCCCCCTTAAGTGCAACTTAGGGGAATGCCCTTAAGCTTACAAAATCTAGGATGAAATGCAATATGGGTCTCGGCTACTAGGCCATGTTAGGTACCCATGTACATAATGATATGCAATCTTCCATAAAGCGAGGAAAGAGGGAAAACCTCATGGGAAAAACCCTCCCCTAAAAAGAGAGATAAATAAGGATGCATAGATGGATGGAGTAATCAAGACCCCCCCACTATGACATACATCCAATATATACATAAGAGAATAATGAGAAGAGGAAGAGAGATAGGATGGGCTCCCCCCCCCCTCTCAAAAGAAGAATGTCGAACAGTGACTGCTCCGATGAAGAAGTTGATCCAAGACTGCAGAATGGTGTTCCTCCCCTTAGGAAGAAACAATGCCAAGGGTACAAATGAGACACTTCCGCTATGTGTGGAAAGAATCCCATGAATAAGTGATGTCTCTGAAACTTGCTCAACTGGCTGAAGAACCTGTCTTAAAGAACTGTTTGTCTCTGCAATTGATGAAGAACCCTGCTGCAACTGCTGATCATAAGTATCCACAATCACTTCAACCTATGACGATTGATCATGTAGAGAATGAACAAGAGAGTCTGGAACCCTCGTGACAATTGAAGAAGGTAATTCTGCATCAAGAAGAAGAGGCAGATCATGAATACTGTCCCCCAAATCTGTCATTGAACCTATATCTGGAAGACTATATGTACCTTGCTATTTTGGACCTATCACTGTGGCAATGTATCCATGCGGACTGAACTGATGAAGTGACCTCTCATTGTATCTATCAATAAAACTCCACATGCTTGAATCTGTTGAAGCACTATCGCTGAAATCACTTTAAGTATCCACACTGTATGATGTGTGAAGAGGAGTAGAGGACAAGCTTGGAGAACTTTCCTCAAAATGTACATCCTTCTTCATAAATATCTGATGTGTCTCCGGATCTAGAAGTCTATATGCCTTCACATTGTCTTTGTAACCAATGAAGGTACAAGGCCAAGATGACTGTGCCTTACATCCCTTGGAAGATCTCTTTGCCCATGTAGGACAACCAAAGACTCTGAAGTGTGTCACAATAGATTTTCTACCGCACCATGCCTCAAAAGGAGTTTTTCCATCTAAGGCTAGATGAGGAGAATGATTAAGAATGTGAGTGGCACTTGAGATTGCTTTGATTTCTAATGATGGATCTAGAGACTTGGCATGAATCATGTAACTTTCCATAGACTTAAGAGTTCTCATCCTCAAAGTTGCAACATCTGTCTTATGCGGACTGAATGTTAATGGAGTCTGAAGAGCAATTCCCTCATGTTTGCAAAAATTCTTAATTCTTATGTTCACATCCATTTTCCCATTATCCATTCGGAGTACTTTGATGGCCTTTCTAGATTTTTGTTCTACATGAGCCTTGAACTCTAGAAACTTGTCCAACACTTCATTCTTATTTTGAATAAAATAGACCCAAGTGAACCTTGAAGAGTCATCAACTAAGGTAAGTATATAGCGACCCTGGTTGAATGCAAAAGGACCTGCTAATACCATGTGAACCATTTGTAGAACACCAGTTGCTCTTGAAGACTTCCCTCTTTGTAACTTCCCCTCTGGATGCATAGCCATTGAATCTATTGAACATTAACCCTTAGAAAATTTGATTTGAGGTAGACCTTTCACCATTCGGTATGTGCAAAGTTGTTGAAGATAGCGATAGTCAAGATGACCATACCGCTCGTGCCATAATTGCATGTTTCAATTTGATTGTGATAACAAGGCTTTTGAAGAAGACTTGGGTACAAAGTGAAAGAAAGAGTACAACCTCTTGTGATCATCCACTTTCTCACCTGCAACCAAGGAATCATCTTTAAGACTGTGCACTTTTACTGAGTCTGGAAGGAACTCAAATCTATGTCCATCTCCAAGGCGAGTGATTTGGTAAATTGATAGGAGATTTGAACTTAGGTTTGGAACATAGAGAACCTCTTGAAACTCTCCATTTTCCATTTCCACGTTTCCTTTTCCTTCAACTTCTATTTTTCTATCATTCCCCATGAAGATGTGTGGTACCTTTGAGTGATTCAATGAAGAAAAATCCTTCTTTGAAGAACCCATATGATATGAAGCACCTGAGTCAAATATCCATTCCTTTGAAGAGTTTGCATTTTCCATGAATGCTTGCCCTTTGCCCTTTGAATCTGAAGAAGATCCCTTCTCCTCATAAGCATTAGGCAATGGAACATTATGTTTCTTCATGATGTTGGTTAATTCATCAATCTTTTTAAGATAGCACTCATGCTCTTCATGACCTAATTTTTTGCAATAAGCACACTTCTTCTTCTCCTTATTGTTGTCCTCTTTCTTGTTGGAATTCGAGGACTTGCCTTGTTGATTGGATTGTGGTGTTGTCTTTTCTGCATCCTCTGATTTTTTCTTCTTCCATTTCTTCTTACTCTTTCCTTTATTTGAAGACTGTTCGACTAAATTTTGAGAACCCTCATTGGCCACCAATGCTTTGGACTGAGGTGATTTGAGAATCCCCATTGATTTCAACTTCTTTTCTTCATCATCCAATAGTATAGCATATTCATCAAAAGTGACTTTCTTGTAGGCAGACCCTAAGGTTGTCTTTGAGGTGTTAAAAGAAGATACAAATGTGGAATATTCTTATGGCAGCTTGTTATAGATGAGATAGGTGAGTATGTCATCTTTGATAGAACTCCCACAATCAGTAAGCTTTGTCCTTAGTTCATTCACCTTGATGATGAAATCCTAGATTGAGTCATATGACTTAGGATCTAAGGATACAAGCTCACCTTCAATTTTGAAAACATCCTCTTTAGACACTTTACCATAAAAGCTTTTGAGGGTATCCCAAGCTTCCTTGGATGTAGTACATTTCTTAATTTGATACATGATCTTATCATCTACCCCCAAACATATATCACCTAGGGCTTTCCTATCCATGGATACCCAATTTGAAATATCACTTGCAAAAACATTATCACCTATTGGTTTAGGAAGAGTACCATCTACAAATTGTGAAACTCCATTATGCATTAAGTGATACAACATTTTGATTGACCATGAAGCATAGTTATGAGGAGTTAATTTAGGAAACTTAAAGTTGCCCATAATGCAGAAAATGAAAGAAATGTGCAGAAAAGAGAGAACACAACACCAAGAATACCCCCCCTTTTCACTAAATCAAGAAAACCCCCAAAAATAGATGCTTTGGGCACTTTATCAGTAGTGCAATTACAATGGGCCACTTGCCAATTTTGGCCTTTGTGGAATTTTGATTTTGCTTGTTACAACTTCTTAATAGAGTACAAATCTAAAACTTTACAATGTGCTACAATACTAAAGCATTACAAAGTAAAGAGATGCCCTTTTGCTGAAAGTAAAAATTTTGTCCACACAACTCTATAATCTGATACTAGATCTGGAAAGTAGACAAAAAAAATGCACTTTCAAAAAAAATGAAACCTAATTTCGACTCTAAATGTGCCCGTACAGAGCATTTGAAGTTGAAAAATGCAGGATTATCCAGTACAATCATCAAAAAATGCAAATTATAAACAATCCATCCACCAAAACCAGAAATTAGCTACAGCATTGAAAAATTTAGAAACTTCTACCCAATTTCAAAAGAAATTGCACTTGATTTGGAGTTCGGATGTCTGAGTTATAGCCTCTCGAAGTCAGACTGCAAAAACCAAAATGAATTTGGAGAGGGGTTGCATCTGTGAATCATGAGGTTAAATTTGATGGTCATACGGCCATCATAGTATTTCAAATTTTCCCTAGAATGATGTCCAAATGGGCATCAAATTTAATGCAAGGGAATGATTGATGTCAAAAACTTCAGCCAACGATGACATCAGCAGCTTTCGTGTCATACGGATTCGTACGGAAAACCACATGGCCAGGTGGTCAATGACGTGTGCTGACTTGGCTGTGACTCAGATGATGATGTGGATTGTCTATGTCACTAGGCCGCTGACTTGGGTGGGCAAGCTGCCAAGTGTCAGAGTGTGTTGTAGCAGTGCGGCACATGTCTTGCGAGGATTAGAGAGTTTTTCATCTGCGTGGTCTACTGTGATGTGACCACGTGCCAATGAGAAAGCAAGTTGCAGAGGTGCTGAATTATTTATGCGAACCCCGAAGCCAGATTTTTAAAATGCAATGCCAAAATCTCAGGGTTATTATCCCACATTGGTGGGAGGTTGGATTTGAGAGCACTTTAAATTAGATGCCACACTCGCGCTGTAAAAAATGCGTAGTAGGGTATTATGCTTCGATCGTCAGTTATTGTCACCAAAATTTAGATTCTGTCACCGGTGGTGTGTGTATATGCTACTTTAGTATGTTAGAAACACTAAATTAAAACAATCAAAAGCATTTGCATACTAATTTAACATAACTTCATGAAAGACAAAGTGAAGTCCTCAAATGAGAATATGAGCCATGGATAGGCTCTCTCAATGAGGATGATCACTTGATGTAGAGGTGTGTTTAATAGCTAAGATGGCTTGATTATGTATGTATGCTCAAATGATCAAATGGGCTTCAATGGAGGATTTTTGATAGATTTTGGTGAATGGATTTGATGTAAAAATGACTTCTCAAAATGGCATTATGGCTTTACTTTCTAAATTGTCTTAAAATGTCTTGGGAGAGGATTCCTTAAATAGGCAAAGGGCTTGAGGGATCACGGGCTAGGATGCAAGGATGGGAAAAAGCTTATGGAAGGTTTAGATTGAATGAGAGGAGAGCACATGGATTGTGCTTCCTTACAGCCAATCAGGGAGTGACACATATCACAGAGTCATTGGTTAGAGCAAGAGGGGTTGAGGGGTCAACAAAGGAGGCTGAAAGCTCATAAAGATCCTCATAATGGCTTGTAAGAGCAATGAATGGGCTTGTAAGAGTCATTTATGGCTTTGTGGGCTTCATAAAATTTTATGGTTGGGATATTTGTGAGAGAGTTGAGATATTTTGACTTGGGTTGGATTAAGAAAGTCTTAAGCTTGACTTAGGAATGTGCAAATGATTAAAGTTTGGATTAGGCTTGGGTTAAGATTAGATTAAGCTGGTTAGAGATGGGCAAGTGGATGACATTTAATGAGGGTGGGTGAAAGAGGAGATATTTGTTGGCTTTGGCTTGGGTTAGCAAGTCTTAACCCATGTTTAGAGAATGTGACAAGGTTAGGGGGGGATTAGGATTAGGGTCAAAGATAAGGATTGACATCTTCTAGAAGAGTCTAGGCTTTGGATGAGGATGAAGACTTTCTAGAAAAGTCTACAACTTCCTAGGATGAGGATAAATAAGGTTTTTAGGAAATAAATAAAGTTTTATTTATTTCAAGGGTTTGGATTGAGGAGATATTTATTAAAATATTTTTAATAAACATGAGGATTAATATTTAATCTTAATTAAATATTTTGAGTTGGGATTAGGGGTAGGAAATGATGGGATTAGCCTTTAATCGAAATTAAAGAAGGATTAGAAGATTTTGAAAGAGGTTAGTGGTCTTAAGAAAATTGGCCAAGTTTTGGGCAAAAAATAAATAAATTATTTATTTTAGAATTTTTGGTCAATTTATTAATTAAATAATTAATAAATAAGGAAATAATGTTTAAATAAGATTTAAACATTTTTGGGAGGGATTCCTTAATTAAATATTTTTAATTAAGATAAAGGATTTAATGACATAAAAATAAATAAATTAATTAATTAATTAATAAATGATGATGTCATCAGGGACTTTTTCAAAAAATAAAAATACTTTATTTTCTAAAGAATTTTTAGGTGTCTACATTTTGCCCCTCTTTGACATAGTGTTGAGACAACACTATTTCAAAAAAGTTCGAACGAAGATGACACAAGGAAGATGTTTTAGCAACAAAGTTGCCCTAGTCTCGGATAAGAAGAGGAGAGACTAGATTGCATGATGCCCCCTTAAGAAGGTGGCAGGGAGAGAAAACGAGGCTCGATGGTTTCTTGAAAAATAAAAGAATCTGGGATGAGCAAGGAGACTTAGATTGGCAAAGAGAAGGTGCTGAATTAGCTCAAACTCTCACTATGGGAGAATGATAAAGGGAGAATCAGAGGCACAAGAGGAAGCAAGCTTAAGACTTTAGGGAAGGTGGAGGATGAAGGAGTGGAGCACTATAAAAAGGAATCTAGGATAGGGAGAAGGATAAGGAGATTATAAAAGCTGATGCAATAGGATATCAAAGAGTCAGATTCGCGGAAGATGGGTTTCAGAGATCCCTAGGACTCGGATTGTGGATCTCAAAAGATGAGGCTTGGTGGATTGATTGGATTGGTGGATCCCTAGGACTAGGATTGTGGATTGGTGGATCCCTAAGAAGGATAAGGGGATTATAAAAGCTGATGCAATAGGATATCAAAGAGTCAGATTGGCGGAAGATGGGTTTCGGAGATCCCTAGGACTAGGATTGTGGATCTCGAAAGATGAGGCTTGGTGGATCCCTAAGACTAGGACTGTGGATCCCTAAAGCTAAAAGTGAAGATTGATTCAAAGAGATACTAATGCATAAGCTGGGTTAGGAGAGATAGATGTTGGATATGGATGGGGGATAATGGAGATGAAGGGAATCCATTGAAGCTTTTTAAGCAGGGGATACTTCAAAGAGAAGTACCACCCTATAGTTGAGCACTAGATTTCCTATAGGATTGTTGGTTAATTGCCAAGGTTACCAAGAACATCAAGGCCATGTCACCAACCGTCCAGAGGACTGATAAACTAACTCGAAACAAACACACAAGGATTGCCCCAGCATCACACATGAAACTTGGAGGAAACAGCGTAGAACTGACACTGGGTAACCCACAAGCAAAAAAGAAACAAACAAAAGACCTGATCAATACCTTACACTTAGATTGCCCCATTTGCAACATACCATGATATGGAATATTGTGGCAACCATGAGGAGGGAACAAGGAGATTGCTTGGAAAAGATACTTCAAGACCCAATAGGGAAGATTCCAAATCAAAAGAAAGCGAAAATCCAAAAGAGAACCGTTTGCCAATGAGATGGGTAGGAAGAGGTACTAACAGACCAAGATCAGACATGAGGAAAGCTATATCCTGCAAGGATCTATCGGAGAGCACCTAAGCTGGTGGATTTGGATTAGTGATGCACTTGGAAAGTTGAATTAAGAAGGATAACACTTTGGTGATAGGAGATCTAGCTAAAGGATGCATTTGGAATAGCTAACCAAGGGTTGTGTGATGTGTGCAAGATGCTGATCAAGGATGAACTGACACGAAAGCTGGATAGATACAATGGTACTAAGCTAAAGAGGATGTACAAGCTGACAGACAAAGATATGTTACAAATGTACAAGTTTGTTTTGGACAAGATTGGATATACAAGCTATGATAAAAGGTATGATACAAGCGTTGGATACAAGATTATTTACAAGTTGGTGCAAGATGCAGAAGCTAAGGATGAGGTGATAGCAGAAGATATGGATTTGGCAGGATGCATCCAATGATGATGATAGATGTGCGACCAAGGATGGGGACAATGCTAAGGTTGGTGGTAGCTGAGCTGATAGATGGCCCTAGAGTGAATGGCTAATGAGAGGATGACATTAGATTTGCAGGAGGATAGCCTAGAGCGAGATACCAATGACAGGGGAGGATAGACAAGACAAGATCTCCAAGGAATACAGTGCCCCCAGTTAGAAGATGACATGCAAAAGGAGGTCTTATGATGGATGTGATAGGATTGAAGCTAGGATGGAAATGCTAAAGGCGCTAGGGAGATGGATGATAGCTGGGATGATGGGGTGAGGTTGCAGAAGATAAGTGGATAGTGATAGATAAAAGCTGGAGGATGAAAGATAGGTGGATAAATTGGAAGATGGAGCTGGATGGCAAGATGTGACCAAAAGCATGAGGATGATAGGCTAAGCTGGGGATGGTTGGATTATGCATGATGCTTGTTTGCCAAGTTTTCATCGTGGTACTTGTCCAAGGCACCTGAATTGCCAAGTTTTCACTAGTGGACACTTTATTTTTCTTTATTTTTTTTTAACTTTTTGACTTTGGACTTAGCTGGAATGATTTTGGCTTTCTTTAGCTATTTTTGGCTTTTTTTTTTGGGAATTTTTTACTAGCTATTGGAATGTTCAATTTTGTTGCTAGCTGTTGGTACACCAGATGTGTGATTTATGCAATAGATCGGATTAGATGGGATTGATGGTAGGAGATGGAGGGATGAAAAGTCTGGAAAGGAGCATGAGATGGGGATGCTTGTAGGATCAACATTGGCACATATTGGGACGGGTGTGAAAAGAGCATATGGGGGATAAATGGTAGATGTGGGCTTGATGGAGGATTTGTGGAAGTGTGCTTGGGGATGTAGGCACCCAAGATGGAGTTAGGAGATGGGGGATATGAATCACTGGATGGGGGATTAGCAATGGTGGATGCCATTATGCATTGGGTTTCAACTTTTTTCTTTGGGATCCACATGGTTTTGGATTTTCTTTTCATAGGCTTTTGCATTGTTTTGCATTCTTTGATTGGATTTTGCCTTTTTGGAGTATGTCTCTTAGAATAGACATATGATTGCCTAGGATGTAAATTTTTAGCTTTATGCATTTTGAAGTTGGCATTCACATTGTTGTGGTAAGCTTTGGGAAGATGGTTAGGAGAAGCTTTGTGAGATGGAGAGGATATGGAAGAGCATGTAGGGGGATGATGATGGATGATGTGCCCTGATATGTGCCTTTTTTGATCTTGCGTAGGAATGGAGGGAATAGGATTTTTATGATGGCTGATAGGAGCATGGAGGATGGTAGATTTTGGGACATGGGGACCCAAAATGGATTTAGTGGATGAAGGGGGGATATGGTAGGTTGTTTTGGGTTGCAAAGATGGTGGAGGGGGGATGACATAAGATTTCTTGAAGGAGTGATGGGAGGCCGGCATGGTGGGTTTGGAGATAGGCTTGGTTTGGGGATGGCGTGTACCAACACTTTTAGATGGTGAGCCTTTGGATACATATCCAAGACCATTAAATCTTGGATTCTTTTGTGCAATAATAGGCTTTCTGATTCCTTGCTCTTGTGGTCCTTAACCTTGACCTTGATAATGCCATCGATTGAGCATTTGAACGAGTTGAGGATATTTTTGCTTGTAGAAAATGGTAGAAGTGCTTTATTAGATGTACTACAATGGGGAGATACTATTCTTAATTCTTCTACTAAGAGGGGGCCACCATGGATGAATGTAAGTGAACCAAGAGGGTAGATTATAGATGGTGGAATAGCTTGGATAGGTGGTAAGATGGAAGCATGGAGCAGAGGAGATGGTAGGATAGAATCTTGATTTAGCTGATGGGATGAAAAGATATCCTGCAGTAGAGGAGGTATGGCTTGAGGTTTTGGAGATGGAGGGGATGGTGACTGCACTATGGATGGAAGACATGGTATGATGATATCTTCATTTATGCTTTGGGGGATGTCATCATTCTTTTGGGCAGGATCTTGATAGGACAGGATTGGAATGGATGGTGCGATAGGAGGTGAAGGGATGGATTCTTCAAAGGCAGCGGATGGATAGATAGGAGACTCGGTAGTGGAGATGGGTGAGTAGAAGATGGATGCATAAGGATCATTGTGGGAGATTTGGGAAATGCTTGGAGGTGATGTGGATAGGATTTGGAGGGATTTGACAGGTGGTGGGATTTTGATGCTTACAGGAAGTGGAAGGATTTTAAGCAATTTGATGGATGGTATGGGGATGATAGCTATGGGAGATGGAGGTGATATTATAGACGGGGAAGCTTCATCACTGACTACTTTACATGGTTGGATTAGATGACATGGCTTATTGACCATTGGAGGCGGCTTTTCTTGTATTTCCTCTAGGAGATTCCTAGGAGACTCGTGTGTCAGAGGTGGAGGTGGTGGATTGACAGGAATAGCTAGTGTGATGGGGGTGGAATATTGGAAGCTTGGTTGATTGGGTGATGGAGGAGAAGCTGGGATATGAGATGGCATGACTAGATATTTTAGAGGAATTCTTGATTTTGGGGGGATGGTTGGTGGAAGGCATCTAAGGCTCTCAAGATACCCATCATAGTCAACAAGATTTTCATCATCATTGGAATAGGATGTAGCGAGAGAAAGGACAATGTGACCAAACTCATCATGATAGGGTTGGGATTTCATGTTTTGATGATGAGTTGGATGGGGATGGGGTCTTGCATATGGATGAACACGGAAGCTCATGGTTGGATTTGGATTAAGTGCAGATTTTGAATTGCTGATGAAATATTTCCTAGGGAGAGTCAAAGCTGCATGACAGACCTAAGGAGGATTGGCTGGAGATTTTTGACTTTCTTGTGGATGGAAGACTTTAAGGGTATGCTATAAAAAAGAGAGAGTTTTGCTTTCCTATGTGCAGGATTGGTGGCTTTTGGTGTCAACTTGAAGATAGACCGATGATCCTTTAGGAAAAACATGAGATTGACCACTTGTGGATCTCAAACTTTAGCTTAAGGTGATGAGGGATGACAAGTGACAAGGCTAGATTACCCTAGACAAAGCTCTGTCATAGGGATAACCTTGGGGAGATTGAGGGATTTGGATAGATTGATTGGATAGCAAACTCTGGCAGAGTAACAATAATTCCTTAAAGGCTTGGGTGATTTTGGATTGGGTTGCTAGCTGGCTGGGGGGATGATTTGGATGGACTTTAGATTTGGGATTGTTCTAAAGCAAAGAACTAGATAGATTCAGTTGCGATGAGGGAGCTTGGATGATTTTCTGATGAGGTAGTGACTACACTAAGTATGCCTTGAGCTGGGAGATTTTTTCTTTTTTGGGATTTTGAACAAAGTTGGCAAACATTCATTCAAAAGCTATGAAAAAACAAGTAGACAAAAGTTTGGAGCAAGCACGTCAAACACACCAACATCCTAGGAAGCTTTCTATAAGGATGAAATTTGGTTTAGCTAGGGAGTCATCGATATACACAAGGTATGTGAGGCCCAAATCTGTAGATGAAACCAAAACAATGTCACACAACCGAGAAGAGCGGTAACCCACTTCTCCTTTTTCACTTCTCAAGGGTATAAAGTTCCTTGAGGCTTAGCCCAAGTGACAAAATTTTGATCCCAAGAGAGGTGTCTTTGTATTCACCTCCTGATCTTTATACTTCGTCAAAATGCTGGAGTTGAGGTCATCCCAAGGGGTGATGAAATCCCCAAGCAGGCCTCGTAAAAGCTAAGACAAGATTTTGGATCCTAATCTTATGCACCCAAGATGGCCTCAAAAGATGACAAGGGGAGAGAAGACTTGGATGATCTTGGGCTAAAAGATAGAGTTCTTTTCCAACTGACGCTTTAAGTTTTCTGATCTAGACCTTTTCAAAACACATGTGATTTAAGATGCAAAGGTTCAATTCCAATCTGAAATGCACCAAAAAAAGAGAAGTGATCAAATAATGAATACACCAAAAAGATTTAGGGTTAACAAAAAGTAAACTCGTGCGCCCGGAGGCCCTCCATGTCAAGTATCGATTGATTTTTTTTAAGGCATTCAAGATTGGGTGTAAGTTTGTTTTAAGCCCAAAACAAAGATGTGTGTAAAGCTTGATTTCAAATGCATGCCGGGAGGCCCTCCACATCAAGATTTGTTCAATTTTTATGCCCAAATGAAGTGTTAGAGAGACTAATGTGCATTCAAAAAAATTTCTATCTTAGAAAAACCAATAAAAACCCAAGTGAGTGGAATTTGATTTTTGTGGAGCACTTAACACCTTCTTAGGTAGACCCATTCCCATATATAGCATTGATATTGCAACCAATGGTTAGAATGATGGGTGATTAAAGAGGGTGAGTCCAACAACAAATTTACTCAAAGTGTCTTTATTTGTTTTTATAACTTAGAAAGTTTCTAAAATGTGGATTCTTTTTATGCCTCAAAAGATGATTATTTGACCTATGGCATTCAAGATTGGATTTATTATTTTAATCATGTATTCATTAAAAAAAAAAAAAACTTGATTTTAATCCATGGCCCTCAAGAGTGATTTTAGCAACATGCATTCAAAGATAAGTGATTAAACATTCAAGTTTTTTCCTTTGAGCATTCAAGATTGAGATTTTGCGTGTTGTTTTAAGAACTTTGAAGTGTTTTGTTTTAACCTTAGATCATTCAAGATTGTTTTGGACTCAAAAGTGAAAATGACTCTTTGGACTTTGGTTTTCATTCAAGATTTTGTGTTCTAGTTTGCATGCTTTAAGCCTAAAAAAAATGATATTCCTAGATTGTTTTGATGCATGAAAAACTTAGGAAACATTCAAGATTTTGCAACAAGACATTTGTTTGGAACAAATAACAAAGATTTTAGGACAATTTTGGCAACCATTTAGGACTCTTAGTTTTCGTGAGATTTTTAAAAGAACTTTAAAAATATTTGCAAATGAGGTGCATTTTATCCTTGATTGATGCTTTGAGTTTGATTTAGATTTTAGTGTGCAGTTAGTGTTGATTTTGAACCTTTTGAAATGGAAACTTGAAGTTCTTTTTAAATTTCCAAAAATGAAGTGTTCCTAACTTTGCATGAATGCATCTAAAACCTTGATGTTGCAAGGATGAAAATGATTGGATTGGTTTAGTTTCACTTGTTAAAAGGTTTTTTTATTTTTTTTTGCAAATTTTTAGTTTTTAATAGATTTAAGTATGATTTGGGGGTTCATTTTAAGCACTTAAAAAAAAAAAAGTGTGTATGATTTTGCTTCCTTAAAAAAAAAGCCAAGATCCCTCAAGAAGAAGAAGAAGAAGTAGACGGAATAGAAGAAGAATATAGACAAGAAGAGGAAGAAGAATTTCAAGTGCTCCGTCCACCTATAAGCTTGAAAAATCTACAAACACTATGAGATAGACTATGAGTTCCTTTGTCTTCTTCATGCTCATGTGGACCTACAAAACCAATTTATACAATCCTACCAATCACAAAAACAAGCAAAATTAGCCAAAATTAGCAAATGACATACAAAACTTGACTAAAAAAGCTAATGAAGATGACCTATGCGAGGTCCCACCGGGCGTGCCAAAATGTATATGCTACTTTAGTATGTTAGAAATACTAAATTAAAACAATAAAAAATATTTGCATACTAATTTAATATAACTTCATGAGAGACAAAGTGAAGTCCTCAAATGAGAATATGAGCCATGGATAGGCTCTCTCAATGAGGATGATCACTTGATGTAGAGGTGTGTCTAATAGCTAAGATGGC